>JARQST010000460.1:506622-594297 GCA_030142225.1 Pachycephus smyrnensis | reverse complement strand
CCAAAAACGACTTCCGAATCCTGCCTCCCCATTTGTCAAAAATGCAAATTTTCCATTGATTTTTTTTCCAGTAAGTTCGAAACCGTTAGCACTCCCCAGAACTATGCGTTTTTTAAATGTCGAACCTCCTCGTTGTCGCATATCCCAAAAAGTAATCACTACACGTCAAATTGACTGCATACAATGAACACGCGACGCCAAGCGACAAATTCACACGCATCGAACGACAATAGCGACGACCAATCGGCATCGCGGAATGGCGAGAACAATACTTTCGAGATATTTTCGATACGCGGCAACGTAACTATAACATGACTTTTTTACTAAAGAGAAGAAAACGTTATCAGTAGTAAAATGTTTTTTTCTTTTCCCCTAAACAATGCTAATGGAGACAGCGAGAGCATATGAGCATAACATATACGTAGAGTGAAGTAAAATGAAGTAAAGCAGAGTGAATGGTTGCTCCCTCGAGCTCCACTGTATTACACGAGAGAATTACGAGGTCGCGTTAGGTAGGTGAGTGGGTGGGTGGGTGGGTGGTTAGGTAGAGATAGGTAGGTAGGTAGACGGGAAGTAAGCTTCGCAAGTACATATAGAAACCCACCTTAAATTTTCTGGGACAGAAAACCTTGTGTAACACATTCCTTTTCTCTTTCTTCACAATAGCCACTGCCATTCACTTTTGGTCCCTGACAGATTTCACAGTTAGACAATCAAAGTATCCAAAACCCCAGAATCCATTTTAAAACGACCCTTAGGTCATTATATTATATATGAAATATTTTTAAATAACCCTATACACTATATTCCCCCCTCAAAAAATAAATAAAAACTTGAAATGTCCTCCACTGTAAAACGTACGAGCTGAGTAAACTCGATTTGCATAACAATAAAGAATACCCATTGCTTGCCGAATTTATCAGCATTGCTATTCAGTTTCAGCTTCTTCGAGAAGCTTCCGAGGTAATGGAGAAAAAAGAAAATGGAGGAAAAAAGGCAAAGAGGCCGAATAACATGGCTGGCGTAAGATGGCTTTAGTCTGATGGCATTGCACGAGGGGGTAGGAAAGGGGAGAGACGAATGAAAAACAGGGAAATTGTATAAATATATTTTTTTTAATATCACCAGACATATCAGTATCGCCAAACCTACAACGGCAAAGGTATCGGCGAAACAAACTTCCACAATTTCTTCCCTCCCTTGGCTCATTATCGATAATCAATAAATCGAACCATCTGGAGATCTTACGGCACTGCGTCTAACAGTGTATCTTAACCCTATACACAGTAGGGTCTTCCACTTCTTCTTGGTAACAGTCGGCACTTTCCAGGAATACGTGGTATTTTTCGCGAGAACGTTGAAGAACGTAGAAAGCTTTAAGAACGCAGAAAATATATAAAAAAAGAGCACTAGCATATATATATATATATATGCTGGACTTTTAGCGTTTGAAAAAGGAAGCTAACGAATTACGACCACTTCCGGTTCTTCACGTTTATCCCGGATGAGGAAGGAGCCGATCGAAACGAAAGCTTGAAGGTTCTCCCAAAGCGCCTCTGTTCGTAGGTGTATACCTATATCTGTGTGTGTGTATATATATATAAACGTAGCATGTAACAGTGGATAAGGTTGAAGTAAAACTAAGTAGAATCCAAGGAAAGTTAACGGCCACTCGACAGACTTGCCAGGAAACCATTGTGAATGAATTTCCTTTGTCTGTCGAATATACCCGGTGAGTGTCGTGTCCGCGAGTCATCCTGACCTCAACGGAGGTCGTCGGGGGTCACTGCTACGAGGACTTGGTTCAAAGACCAAAGGTTGAGAGGTCGTGGTGATTGAAGAAAATTTTCCATTTTTCAACTTGGTCTTCCTGAAATTCATTCATCGCCTAATGTGATCTGTTATCTAAATAATAAAATTAAATTGTTAAAAATTTGTTCCCCCCTCCTAACCCCCCCTATTCAATAATCGATATTATTTACAGTGAAATTAATAATGCCTCTTGAATTTATACCAAGATGTCTGCCCTAGCCGTATTTTGCTACTTATTAATTTCGTTTATCCAATTTTTTATAATGCATTTTTCATATTTCTGTTTCAGCGTTCCGACCGTAGAATGCAAACCGGAAGGGAGACCCTCGCGGGGGGCAGGAGGTCGTCCTGCGCCGCTCCTGCGTTCCAGGACCTTGCCAGCCATCGTTGCGCCAGGACTGAATATACTGCAGGCTCAGATCGATGCACGATACAATGGTACGCCATTTTGGTTTGTCTGAATTCTGGTTTAGGAAACCGATGTTCCTTTGTTCGATGAAATTCGAGCGGATAATCAGCCATTTTGGAAAGCGTGGTGTTTCACTGTAAATGAATACCAAGTAATGAGCGTATCGGTATCTGGAATTGCATCATATTCGTGTCAATGTATTTGATTACCTTATCGCGTAAAAACAAAATGGTAGAAAATTTCATAATCGTTACTATAAATTTCGAGCTTGTAAGCTCCGAATAATCTATATGATTTATATATGTAGAAGATTGTTGTCTTGTAATATGCATATAGATTATAGTCTTATTATTGTATTTTTATACTATCAAAAAAGTTGATTTACTTATTAATTAATCTATTGTACTTTTAGCGGCTTCGACAGGCACTGCGGTTGTTTCATCCGGAGCGGATCAGCTGTCTTCGACGAAACGTGGCAGTACGGCATCCCACTATACGAAACTTCTTACGCCAAGAATATCGTTTACGGACGATACCGTAGGTTGGTATCGGATATATCTGAAGCCTGATGGATATATCAGTTAACAAAAATATATCAAAATTATACTTGTTGGCAGTTTCGTTCAGCGGGGTTCGATTATCTATTTCGAAACGTGACGGTACTTATAATGTAACTATAATACATGAAAAGCCAGACAGTACTTTCTCACACAAAAAAAAATACTATTTACTGACGGTGAAAGCTGATATATAGCTATATTGATATATAATAGTACAAAAAATCCAAAAAATTTTTCATACAGCCAAAACACGGTAAAGCATTACGAGGTAACGATGAAAAAGTTACTTTTATTGACTAAACGAAATGAATTTGACAAAATGAAGATGTCATTTGTCAAAAGTATAATGAAACTCTTGACTAAATAATTGACGCGTTGATCATAAGCGGGCGTAAAGGTTCGTTCATAAATGCACAGTCAGAATGTATACAGAGGGATAAAGATGGAGAGATGAGTAGATTGAGAGGCATTCCGACCAAGAGAATGAGTGAGAGAGAAAGAGAGTGAGAGAGAAAGAGAGAGAGAGAGAGAGAGAGAGAGAGAATAAAAGAGAGAGAGACAGTCGAGATGATGCCATTCAGTTGAGAAATTGACGATAATTTGTTTACCCCACGATGATTGCGAATTTTCAGGGGGCGAAAGGGTTGTCCGCAGAGCGTAGGGTTGGTTTCATGCCTGGCATAGTTACGCAGTGTTATTAATGACGACTCACTCCGCGTTCCAAGATAACATGTATTAGGGTTCTGTTATCGATTATCGTCCAATATAAAAAAGATAAGCTTAATTCGTATAAAATTCCATCAGCTTTTACACACGCTGGATTTATCGACTGTACATAAAAATGAAAATAATTAGAATAACTATTTACCGTTTAAATTAAATGATTGACGTTGACTCTAGCGTCATTTACTTTCGGCTTATTGGCATAAATCTCAACTGATTATTTGGAAATTTCGTTATCATGCATCAGGGCATTGATTAGTTATAGGATCCACCATGTATCGTAATTGTATGATATCACGTGTATTGATAGAATAATTATGATAAAGGCGTGATAACGGTCTATTATTATGCATTACTGATCTTGTAATTAATTATCAATATATATAGATAGATTTTTATTATTCAGTTTTATATATATATATATAGAGTGTTTATATATCTGATTTACTACTCAGGATTGACAATATTATTATCATCCCTTGTATTCAGACGTTGCTTACAAAGACGCTTTTAGCTAACAAGGGTGGCAATTCAGGCCCGTGGCGAAATTCATCCAATCGCATTTGTAGGATTGGCAATTGTGAGGGTTGTTAGCTAAAAGCTACTTTATAGGGTATATATATATATGAATATATATGGGCCTTACTGTATTCTTGACCTTGTCAATACTCATATGTAAATTATCAGATAACGGATCTGGCTTGCTCGTCCGCTTCACTGGGCTTAAGTTAATGTCAGATGACTAGCGATAGATTACACTATCATTGTTGTATCAGTGTCATTAACGTTCTAACTGTCATTCGGAAGGCCTCGTTATCAGTCGTTATCATCGTTAATTCGTCTCTTCCGATTATCGGGGCGATCATTTCGGCACGATTATCCCCAAACCACCTTGGGGCTTGTTTATCTAGCCAATTTTCTGCCAATTACCAAAATATTTGCCAAAATCAAGATCTGTCTTGGGTACAGTCTCGTTAAGTATTTTTCGACTGATCGTGTTTTGAATTCTCTGTTTACTCGTTGTCAACTTTTCTTTTTCAAGATCACGCAGTAAGTGGGGATCGGGTTAGTTTGGCTCTTGTATTTCATGGGGGTTTTCCTGTGATTTTTTGTTTTGATAAATTAGGCCTTTTTTGGTTTTTACGTATTTACCAAATGTTGCCACGATCGAGAGTCGTTAGCGTTATCGATAATATTTTGTGCACCATTGCAATTATTATTAGGGCATCACTGGATGTTTAAAGTGAAATGCAAAAAGTAAAGGCTAATGGATTTTGTTTTTTTTTACCAGCTGAGCGTCGAGTTTCTGACAGCGGCCCGGGAAACAGGGAATCCTACAAGGACAACTCGACAAGGAGCGGCAGGTTGAGTACAGCGAGCATAAGCGGTTCTCAACCTTTGACCAGACTGGCAAGACTGCTCAACCAGAGGCCAAGTTTCACCCCCAGCGATGAAATTCCACGGCGTCTCTCGTGGGAGAGGTAGGGTTGTTCAAGCATTTTTCTTTATCTCTTTCCCTTGCGTTTTCTTCTAGGTCATGTTGACAGGATAAGCATTAACATTCAAGAAGGATTATTTTGTGGCAAGTTGAAAAGTCAATTTTTCAAAACGTTCAAAGAACGGTTTTTTTAACTAAAAATTTATTCTTGCGTCACTCGTCGTTGAGTAGGGCCATTGGAATTTCGGAATCATCAATTCTTTTACCGTGCGATAAATCCATGGGGGAATTGCATTCGTTTTTTTTTTTTTCACGGAATTCCAAAGTGGAAAAGGTTTCACAAGGGTTGATGGGATGGGCGAGAAATGGAAAAGGATAAAGAATTTCAGTGGTGAGGTAGAACGAGAAAATCTGTACCAAGGGTGAAATTCCGTGCGAATGGGAAGTTTACGTACTGCTATAGCAAAGCGGAAATGAAGTCCAGGGGTTGTTTTAAATATGAACGCGAAACTTCGATTAACAAATAGAGGATATATAGACGCGAAGAGAAGGGGGTGGGTTTACCTTACGCCAGATAGCGTAGGTCAACGCCATTAAAACTAAACGGTGGAATAAAGAAAAATGAACGATTCATTGGCGTAGGCACAACTGTAACAGTTTACAATGGTCGATTTTACCAGACTGAAGGAACCGATAAAACACGTGGCTTTCATTTACTGTCTACCCTTCCTAGCTTAATTGCATGTAAATAATAGGGGTAGGTCGTGCGTAATTGCCAATGTCGGGGGATGAAAATTCAGCAACTCTAGAAGCAAGGGAAACGAAGGAAAATAATACATAAAAAAGAAAGAGCCGCGCCACCCCTAACAATCTCCGGTACAGCCAAATCGTTCGATGGTGAATGATAAGCATAAGGGGGTAGAAACCTAATCTATAAACAGGGGCGGTAGGTACGAGAAGATCCGATAGGAGAGTGAAATATTTTTAAGCAGTCAAGCAGAATCCAATGGGGATGAATGGGCCAGTTAAATTTTATTCCTGCCCTACGACCCCCCCATGTGGGTTACGTCAATGGCGGCTAGCAAATTCCACTTCAAAAAAAAAGGTCAGGGGTTGATGGTTGTCGGATACCGAATTTTCATGGAAACAGAAGGAAGGCCGAGCCCCGAAATTTTTCCTGGGCATATCAACCCCACATCTAAAGTATACCTACCCCATTGCTGCTGTAAAAATATTCTCGGCGATTCTTATACCACCCCTTACTGTGCATTCAGGCTTCCACACCCGTCTCCTAGTGCTCATTGACCCTCGACGTCTTAGGCGTGACTTGTCTGCCTCTGGTTTTTTATCTCAAAAAAAAAAGCCAGCAGGGATAATCATTCTTTAGGTTTGTTTTTATGTAATATGCTTTTTTTTCTGTTTTCTGGAAAATTATTCCTCCCTTATATCGACTTTTAATGAGGGCTGGTAAGGGAGGGGTATAGTGGCTGAACGTATACGTACTTCTTCCCTTTTTTATAGTTTGCAGTAGTCGTTACCTGTGCATGGTCAGACGCTGTCGCGTTTCCCTCACTATTTATTTTCTCCATAAAAACACCCTCGTTCGGCTGGTTTCAGGTTGAACGATTTTTTTCTCTTTCTTTTTTTTAATATAATATTTATTTGACCAGTCAACAGCATCGTCCCACGCGCTTGGGTATATTCTTTGTATTCTGTTTTTCGAAAAACAGACTTTCCCTCCCTTATAAAATCCTTACTCTCGAAATACACTTGTCTGTTTATACTCTCGAAACAATAAAATATTCATACCGTTTGCCGTTAACTTACTGTAGTACAGCGGGGGTTGAAAATTCATTCATACGTCATCGCAACTCGACGCAAGAGTCCCACAGAGTTTCTACGTATAACACCAGTCATTTAGCAATTCCGAAATTCAAATGCCTCGCGGAGCAGCCACCGGAAATGAAGTCGTCCGCAATCCTCGGAGAAGCGGAAGTACCGAAGAAGGAAGCCAAGAAGAGCTAACCGACACGTTCGTGAAAAATAGCGGGAAATAAAGAAGTGGCGTCGGTGTTGATTCAAGGATAGTAGGGCGGAAAGGGGGGGGGGGGGGGGAGGTGTTCAAGAGCCGATGGGTTCAGTCGGGGGACGGGAACCGGCTTGAGTACAGAGGCGTGAGTGGGGGGAGAGTTCAGAGTTGGGGAGGGGGATGACACATAAAAAAAAGTGGAAATCCAAGGACGGTGGGAACGGAAGAAACGAAGTGGGTTTGAAGTGGGGTAGGGAGAGGGGTGGGGGGGCATTTTTACGAAGATACGAGTTTCTCATCTTTTTTTTTTATTTAAACTTGCCGTTCTTTATATTAGGGGTTGTTGCCATTCTGATCCCCATTTCCTATCCTAGGGCGATCATCCCTACCGGAAATGAAGCTTTTCGTTCAATGGACAACGTCATTTCCGACGAATCGTACTGCAGAGTCTCGTGCCCTCGAATACCGATGCAATTGCAGTTGCACCTGCACGTATTGCTACTGCAAGCCCCTCCTTTCACCCCCTGTACTGTGTTTCAGGATCAATGGAGTACTTCCGTTCTTCACGAGTTCAGTTAGATTTTACAACTCGGAACGTCTTACAAGAGTGGATGATTTTTTGTGCCCTTCATTTTTTCGTTTTACAAAGATTTTGGATCCCCCACCTCCACCGAAAAATTCGAATGACCAACGAAAACTTAAAAATTGTTTTTTTAATTCTTCCTTGGAAAAAAAGAAGTGAACTAAAGAGTACCTCACGAAATTAGAGTCACGTGGAAATTCTTTATTAATTAACCGCGCGAGGGGTGTGAATAAAAATTACTGAATGGCCTTTCTTCGTATACAGTAGAGCGGCGGAAAATTAGCCAGACGTGATATTAACGTACACCGTGGTGGTAGCAGCTCATCATCTAATATCTTCGTCATGGGGGTTGTAGAACGTCGACATTATGAAATTATGTTCGCACCCCCTCCGCTTGGTAAACCTCCCCTATGTAGGTACCCATGTACACTACCTCTATGTAGGTACCCACGTACACTACAGTAAGGCGCCCTCTCAACCACGTTGACCTACGTGTACGTAGCCACTGACAGAATATATACACTTAGGTCACCCTTAATACGCACTGTACACCCTTATGCGAAAAGTCGCCCTATACTCCTTGTGTAAACTCGGCGTTAATATACTATCTCATGCAAATGTATCCATCCATCGGGCGGAGAGCCGTGAAATTACTCTGCCATTTTGTTTCTTTTTTTTTCCATTCACTTTTTCTCCTTTCATTCGCGCCCGTCGATGCGTGAAAATTTCAATTGCGTAACACGCCCCCTGCATTCTCTTGCGACACCCTCACAAAGATTATTTAATAGGCGGATGTTTATGTTGACATTATTTTGACACGTCATTCGGGACGATTCAGCTGTCAAGGTAAAATAAAATTTGTATTGTATACAAATATTTGACGGATTATACGTAAATACACTTTTTTTGTCGTACAACAGTTTTTTTTTTAATGAAAAAGTATATTCACTGTAGATAATTAAATTACCGTGTATAATTATTTTCGAAATTGACGGACTAACAAAAATTGTATTGTGACAGTAAAGTTCTTATATTTTTGTTTATCCCGTGGATAAAGCAGATGCAAATGATTGATGAGATGTTGGAAAAAAAAGGTCGTGAAGTTTTTATAAGGGTTGGTAGCATCAAGAAAGAATAAGGAGGTCGGCTGGAGGGTTGGGGGGTGCGCTTCTGTAGGTACAAAAAATTTACGGTCGTCCCGATCGGATTTTGGATTTTTCCATGGAGGGGGAGGGGGTCAGAAAAAAGAGGAAGGAACCCAATTTAATATTTGTTTCGGCAAATGTCTATCTTAATGTTACACGCGCCTTCTGTGTCTAGCCTGCCGTCGCGACGCTGGTCTTGGAAACTGGACTTACGGATCCCCTGTACTTCCCTTCCAATCATTGCTATAAGGATCAGCATAAGGGATGCTCTAGGCAGTTGCCTATTGACCAAAGTCATTTATATAGGGATAAAGCAGAAGTAGAGGAGAGAAGGGGGATGGCCGAGATCTGATTTTTGGACGACCCTATTTGCGCGGGAAAATAACGATCCGTCGATTCCTTTTTTGAAATTCAAATTCGTACACCGTAAAACGTAAGGGTACCCCTCCCCCGTACCCACTCCTTTATACTTGGAAGATAATCGGCTACACGATGCTCAGGGTAGGAAGTGTCCTCCATTAGTCTTCGGCAGTACCATTTTTTTTTAAAAAGACTCCAGGGTTTGGATATCTGGTATTTTTGGTGGTGAAAATTTTGAATAATTGCGTGAACAAATATTCTTAATTTCTATAATAAATAACCGTGTAACATAAGGCGGCTGTTGCAGTTGGATGAATATCTTGTCGGATCTGTCATTTGTCATTTTCAATTTGAATAATTCAAAATTGCCGCTCGTGCGTTAAAGTTATTTTAACCTAAAAAGTACGTCGTAAGAAATTAGTAGGCGCGTTAAGGTGACTGGGGAGTGCAAACGGCCATCTTGAATTCTCCATTAACGAAAATCGTAAATCGCACGGAATTGATGTATTATCTTTATCGAACTCCGAGTGCACGCAGATTTGTGTGAGTTTCGCGATTACTAAAATGGCACTTTCAGTCAGGAATAATTGTGAATCAAAGGAATGAGATGCTTGCAAAACTTTGGCGCGAGCATCTTTCGCGTCAAAAAATTGCATACCACGCCTTCGTTCGCCAATTATTCCGCATAAGAATATCACGCGAGTAACAGTGTATCTTGCAAAAATCTGTGTGCACTAAGAATTTATTATTGCGTTCTTATAAATGCCGATATTCCATTTTGAGGTTATAAATTACTCCCCCAGTCCCCTTAACGCAATCTAATTCTCGCAAAAAGTACAAAGAAAACGTCGCCCATTCACAGTCGCAAATTCTAACCTAAGAATTTTTGTCTCCCCTCGTCTTTATTCTCTATTATTAATTTCCCCGTAGAAGGTCTATGACGCAGGCGAACAAAGTCAACCGCCAATATCAACAAACCCAAATCCGCCATACCTCAAGACAGATTTACAAGTAGCTTCAACGATCACAGCATTGTCGCCGGTCTTGTTTACAAAACGTAGATTTATCCTCCTTGTAAACATTTTCAGCCGCTTGTTTTCGTCCTCTCTATTTTCGTCGCTGGTTTATATTTGAAAACCGTCCTTAAACCTTTTGAAGTTCAACCCCCACGCAATTCTTACCCCCTCCCCCTTCCCCCCGTTCGTCCCCAAACTCATCAACCGCTCTCTTCATTCACTTTAAATAAAATCCTCAACCCCACTCCCTCGATTCACAATTTTCAATAACTCCGTACCGAAGCAAATAAATCCTAATGAGTTTCCGCCTTAAGGTAAATAAGAAAAAAGATATCAATATCAACACCCCTAATCAAACATTCGTATGCTTGCACGATGATTAAACAGACGCGAAGGAAGTACCAGCACCAGTTCCTGCCTGCCAAGAAGTAGTTCCATCGACAGTGTCGCCGAGTTTGGATTGATCGGAGGTGTCGGAGGTATCGGAAGTATCGTCAGTCCCGGAAGTAGTTACGGCTTGACAGTGGAGCCACCACCTCCAAGAAGAAGTCCAAGTCCGCTTCTTGGCGCCAGAGGCGACAGACTGAGCCTGGTATCACCCAACATCGGTCGACGGGTCAAGGGTCACAGAGCAGTAGTCGGTGAGTGAAAATAAAAAAAGAATCACGTGAAAACCAGCCGTGAACTTTTTATCTCAATTACCAATAATAACAATAAGTACATTAATTATAATGGATACGAGGGAGACTAATTTACCGCTTTGTATACCCTGATAATTTCAGGACGAAGAATTACAATGAAGACACCTTATCTTACCTACACAATTAACCTGCACCATCCACCCTGTTACCATCCATTGTGAACGCGGCTTTATTGAGCCTATGCACGATCTCAATGGTTAGACGAATCCGAAGCGACGTCCGGCATTAGTCGTTACAAAGCTTCGAGTAGTTTACGTGAAGCGCAGATGGCGCTACTGTATTCGAATAGAAATTCGCTACTTGCCGTGCATATAAATAGTACTAATTGATTAATTAGATATATACATATATATGATATATATATATATAAGAGATAAATTTGATAGTCAATTCCATGGCAGTTGGCAGTTCTATCTATTTAACGTATCGACACGTTGGTCGCGTGCAATTACGTCGACGATAATTTCCCATTGCTAGAAGATAATTAGAGTTTCATCGTTATGTAATCTGCCTAGGTAACCCGGCTCGAATTAATTTATAGCAACGAGCCAATTAAGAGTAGCTAAATATCCAGGGAGGATATCGAATTCGCGATAAAAGGAATTTACGACGAGGAGGGCGAGAAGGCAAGGTTACTCGAACTCCTTAAGGTTAGGTTTGGGTTACGTAGAGGTTAGAATGATCAGAGCGTCTGTACTCGCGAGAAACGGGGACTTCAAGGCCGGTTTCCCTTGAAGCTAATTGGTCGCAGTTTTAAGAGGGGCTGGTTTTATCTTAGCTGCGTTTAAATCGTCCGCGATAAAGACACCGACTATGGCGGCATTTGCTTTTGTAATCCTTTTCCATTATTGTCACTTTCGCGAACGACCTACGGCGTCCTTCGTACTATACAGTGTGTCTTGGTTATTAATTAGCGCGCTAACGTCGTAGCACTGGCCGGATATGACGAAATTAGTTGAACCGTGTATACCTATACTTACAATTAGCAGACATAGTCTGCAATTTGTCCAAATAATATCATCACCTCAAAAACTTACAGCACAACCGGACCGTTTTAATTTTTCATTGTTAATTGTATCTAAAGTTATTATATTTTGCCGTAAATTTGCGAAAGTTGATTATACCTAATTGAATCTGAAACGATCTGTACATACCTTTGACGGTGTACGGTGGTACAGTGGAGAGTTAAAAATGCCTCTTCAAAATGCTATTGGAAATTAATGCTATTACATTATTAACAAAAAGGCCATTGTTGCTCGCTAGTGAACAATCACATTCCGGACACAGTATGCGAAATGATTTATTCTAAGATCTTCTTGTTAAAACAGTCACTTATCTATAATATATACAGATACATTTAATTAATCGTTATATAATCATACCGGCAATTACAGAATATGATAATATATTATATAATGATCTTAATAAAATTTATCGTAATTATATGCTATATCTCACTCACGTTGTATCGTGTAAAATGACGATAGCGTGTACACTATTAATTATTTTATACGATACAGCACGATTTACAGTTACAGCGTACGGACTATCATAATTATACGACGTTTAGGCGGCAATAAATGTTGCAATTTCAAAATATTATATCCGTCTGTTTACGTTACGTGGTGTAAAATAATTGCAGAAAAGGCGTTTACCTACGTTTATATAATTTATATGCAATTGCTATGTAAAACTGTAGGAATATACGTTACTGCCATCTAACGATTACAGGCTATATTTGCTTAGCGTCCGTACGCGGTAGAATACGCGGGACATAATTACAGTTCAAAAAATTCGATTTTGGAAAGAACGGTTTGAATTAGTTTGCCGATCTTGGAAATGAGCTCGCGATTAGCCTAATTCGTTTATTCGCGATTAATGGCGGATCGTTGGTGCATTTGTTGTGGAGAAGCACGAAAATCTTGCAGTTGCGTAACACGCGAATACTGTCAATCGAATTATGCTTTTCCTCGAGTCTATGAGTGTGTAAGGGGTTAATTGTAGAAACGAGGTATCGATCATTGATCGATAAATTGATTGGGTAAATTATAGCAATGGCCACCGGAAGGGGCAGTCACCCATTTTTTAGAGCGTAAAATAGGAATTGGATACTGGTCTTTTTACGGATACGTATTAATAGTGCTCACCGATCCTGACTTTATGTCGGTCAGCTGATCGATAATTAAATACAGTCGGGCAAATACGGTAATGAACTTTTATTATAATATATGGCCGTTTAACGAAGGTACCTTAAAGTTCACTTTCTGTCGGATAAAGTGGGTTCCTCTGAGTATTGGTATATGGGGTAAAAAGAGGAAAGATAAATTTTTATAACCAGTAAATAAGGATATATGACGGATCCGGTGAAGAAATTTTGACCGTATTTCGACGTAGTGACGTATTGCGTAGAACGAAATGGTAAAAGATAAAAGTCCGATTGGATTTACAGTCGCGCTTGATCATCGTGAAGGGATATAGGATTTATTATGAGAGGGGGGGAGGGGGGGGGGGGGTCTCTTCGTAAAATATTGCGGTTTTAGGGCTGCTTTCACGCAACGCCGATATTCGTCGGGACTCGCTTTGTCATAAAACAGTGTCGCTGCGGCGTAAGATACAGTACCAGCAGGAAGTTTAAAATAACGGAAAGATAAAATCGAGAGAATTTTGTGGATTAGAATTGTGAATTACAGGTACGACTTTCGCGTTCGTTCTTCAATACGTACCGTGTCAGTTAGTTATCCCATGGAGGATTGCAGGTAATTTCAAGGAACTTCCGGTACGTTAGATAACCTCAGCCAATCAGAGCATTGCCACGGGAGTGCAGAGTCACGTCATTTTGAAGAATCACGTATCCCTGAGGATGTCAAAGAATCGTTGGAGGATTGAGTATTGAATTATAATAATAGGATTGCAGTGGGAATGGCATTGTCATCTTTATAGATTCCGTCCCGAAGATCTTATTCAGGAATATCCTGCAGGAATTGTCATCTCAACGTGTATTTGGAGCAGAAAAATGTCAACGAGAAACGGAGATGAGACTTTAAATCGTAAGGATTCCGATTGAAATTCCTTTATAGATTTTCACTCTATGTACGTACACTCTCGTAGGAGGAGTTTTCACGTCCACTAGGAGCTCCTCGGAGAGCATCCTCGTCGTTAGGAGTTCAGAGGTCGCGGTCACGTCTCCAGTACAAAGTTAAATTGCCAGGAGCTTACTGCCGTAACGTGGAATCCTCGGTAATTTCCAGTAGTCAGTCGGTCCCCCAGGAACATCCTGAACAAAACTTGGTCCTGGTAACGACGTTGAGATTGGCTACCGTAAAGTATGGTGGACATAGAGAAGAATTATTGCTTGGTACCTGACGTAAGGGACCCGTCTGACACGGCCCTGACGACGTGAAGATCCTGACCAATGAGAGCTCGCCCTTTCTAAGGGGGGTTGGGGGGGCCTTAACAAGTCCCAACGCGAAACCGGTCGCTCCCACTCCCGAGATTGTAGAAAAGCACATCATTCAAGTGTAGAGGTAGCTATAGGGCCCGTTTGAATTCGGGGGCATACGGGGGCCCTGTTTAAACCTATATGCACTGAAAGTAAAGATACAGGTCGTTTCACGAAAGAACGTCAAAACTACGTATACAGTAAAATCTTCGAATAAATACCATCCTTATCAAATAATCCCTACTTATTTAATAGACGTCATATTTCTATGTTCTTTGCTAAGTTAATCCAATCGGGCCCAACTGTCTCCCGCGTTCTACCGATTGAATCAAAGAACGCGCGTGCCTGCGTGAGGAGCAACTGTCACGCGAGATAACGCTTATCCGTCTCGTATCGTGGTACGATAATTGGCGTAAAAAGAATGGGAAGAAAATCCCAAACGGGATACAATGATACGAGAAAAAGTACAGATCGTGAAACATGAAGGAAAGAGGCAAGAAAGTATCATGAACAGTGTCAAACTTGACTAGCGCTGTACCCCGTGTATAACCTGTACCCAGGCCCTTTCGCGGCAAGCAGGTTAGGATCGGTTGCGACGCGCACGCGCCGTTCACACGCGACTCACACACAGCTACACACTTGTGAATGCACCTTCATACACCGTATAAACGATACCAGGTGAATAATCTTCTTGTTGGTTCGAAAAGAAGAACGTGCCGCGGGAGTTCGTCGCGACTTTCATCGACACGTGGAAATATTCGTACGAGGGCGATTTTCGCGTACGCGTAACAGTGACTCGTACCGACAGTCGATTATCGATCTCGTGCATATTCCTCTCATCGATATTCACAATAGTTTATCGCGTGTCCATTAACATCCCATTTCTACAACCTTATCCGTCCTATTATATTCCAAAGACGCTCTGGTCCAACGCGAAGTTATATACGCTATGGAATGTAGCCGACTTCGTCCGCTCGATGGCGCTGTCTACCTTCGCCTTGCGCCATTTTCTCGAAACTAATAAACGGGAAATTTGAAACTAAATAGTACCACGCCAGGATGATACGCCTTACTTTCTCATTCACGGGGGAGACGATTTCACGTAACCACGCGAAGAAGACGCGTTGCGTGTAACTACGACCTCCTGGATATGGATCAAGGATTTACGCCAGGAAGACGCTTAGAGGCGACTTTACCGTGAGTCGACATTGATACTCCGTCCTTAAGCCTCTTTATGGGCTTTGACAACCAGTTCTTTATACCTTTCTGTCGATTATATTTCGTGGGATATTTTCTGATGGTAAACCATCGATTTTCAAAGCAACGAAGAATTCTTATTGACCCTTCGCGACTTACTTTGAGGTTTAACTTTAGCCGTGGACCATGGCGCTTGGCTTTTTTCTTTAATATCGTCGGCCGCTCGGCAGACTTGATGTTACGTCACCGATTACTGGTCGCCAAGTGAAAGTACAATACACGCTGATTATATCTATAGGATATATTGGTATATTGTGGGTACGGCTATACTCTGGCTGTATTCTCATGGGAGGCGCGATATATATCCGAATGGTAACGACATCTGGGACCGGCGGGAAATCGTTAAACCGTGAATTACGCCCGATTATAACGACGAGCGTAATCTGATTATGTAGATACGAATTTCTCGTAGGTGATACATGGAAATGTTGTTATCTATACAGATATACGATCTGTCTACGTGCTTCCAATTAAATGGATGATTGAATAGGTGAATATTTTTTTTTCTATCTATCTCTTTCGTCTTGTTTTTGTTCCTTGTCAACGAGTCTTTTTTTCTTTGCTTCGTTTACGCTACGCTGAATTTTGTCGATAATTATTACGGAATATTATTCGCAGAGAGGAAGTTGACTGTCCGGAGTCGTTTCCGGCACCTCTGATCAGACCTTGCTTCAGATAACGTGGACACCTCGGCGAATCCTGTCAAACGAGGATTGGGGAAAAAAAAGGAAAATCCAATAAACAGTTATCAACGTCAGAGTCTTTGAAAATAATTCGACGTTACTTTTATTTGATACTCGATTTGCTTTCGTTGTTTCAAATTTAATTAAACGTTCGGATTACTTTTGTTTCCTCCATTGACCAGGTTCGTTATATGTGGCTATCTGTATCTGGATGGCTTTCCCCGGCCACGTATGTATATGAGCGTCGCGACGCCCTGCATATATCCTCTTGCCTTTGCGTTTCGTACGACCTAGGCATTTTCTGGTTGAGTGTCAGTAGTAAAGTAATCCCGAAGGGATTATACAGGAAATTAAAGGGCACGCGTAGTATGGCGAATGCACTATACATCCTTGCTCCTATTATAGTGTACACTATAAATAACGATAAAAAGAGAGAGAAGAGAGAGGGGGAGAGAGAGAGAGAGGAATTAATAAAAACACATTTATTGCGCGCGTTGCATAGAAAGGGGTGAAGAGTGTAAGGGTGGGGGTGTAAGGATGGGGGAGGGGTACACGAAAAGGGATGAAGAAAAAAAAGGAAAAAAAAGTCTTAGAAAAGTTACCAGCAGGTTCGAAAGACGATTTGGCAATAGTATATGCTCTGACGCAAGAAATAAAATAAAAATGGCGGTTCCCTCAGTTCCTTAAGTACACTAATGCGTTGTCCGCGCTAACCCCAAGATTCGAAATGGCTCCCTTTGCCACGCGCCTATACTTCAACCTGCCAGAAATAAGCCGTATCTTTTTCTTTCCGTCGTAGGTAGTCCCTTTTCTTTCTTTTTTAATTCCCTCTCTCTCTCTTTTTCTATATCTCTCTTTCACCTCGTCAGCCCTTATTCGCAGCACCTTCGACCTCTCTATGTTCCCTTTGAGTTCGGACTCCTATCTCGTGTTTTGCATGATGCGCGATAATTCTGCTTCGCGAATTTCTCATGATCGGGCTACGTGGTACGAGACATACTCCGTCGGGATGCTGGAAATTGAGAACGAATTCAGGATAAAAGCTTCAATTGAAACTTTAAAACGTATCGCAGAAGTATTCTTCCCCCCTGAATCATATGTAATTTTACCTGTAGCATAGATATAGGTATATATGCCTGTAGAGTTATACGCATGTATAACGTGTGTATTAATAATTTAGAATACATATATGTATATATATGCGTATTCTAGTCCTCCTGGTTATTACGTTGTAATCCCGACAGGATATCCGGTGGCTGAGAAAAGCATAATAACGTTCTTCTTAAAATTCGCAACCCCTTTTGTCGTGCATGCCCCTTTTCTATACGTACGCATTATTGGAGACACGTTCCCAAAGGAGCATCGGGATTCGTGTAAACTTACCTTAAGAAGCATTGTACTGGGATCTTCTAGTCTTTTTTTATTGAAATTTCGTTAAGTTTTACTCTGTACCTTCTTGTCTCTCTCTCTCTCTCTGCCTCTTTCTCTTGTCTCTCTCGTTCTCTCTGTTAACGCGGTAAATTAACGTTGTACTGGAGCACCGGAAACTTTCCGTTACGACGACGGTTTGCCCGATCCTTCCTGTCCTCGCTTGAAAACACGGAAAAGGTGGGCGGCACCTGCACTACGAGGTAGGGACCTACAGGTCCGTTCAAAAGTTGCATATCCAGACGGAACGTTCCACGGGCTTTTTCATTCTCGAACACGAACTTCCTCCTGTCGTATTTTGAAACGAGTTGTATGCGAACAGGCGCACAAAGCAGGTGCCTTTCTTTACCTGGCAACCCTGGCCACTCCTGGGATGGGAATATGAGTGCTTCTGACGGACGATATACAGGCTGTTTCAAAATCGACAGTCTCGTCGTATAAATTTGATATTTTTCAAAATTGTCGAAATTTTAATGGTCGCACGGTATTGTCGGTAATCCCGTTAATGGATTTATTTTGAAAATCACTGTAGAGATAAAATCGCTATTCTCGTCGACTGAAAAGCGCTGTACCTCGCACGAGCATTTAGGAGCAAACTTTTGACTTAGTCACTTGCTATTGAGGTTTTACGTAAAAAGCGTGATCCAGAAGTAGGGAAACAATGGCTACAGGTCCTTTCACTTTTTCATTTCAGATACCCAGCTCGTCCCGTGCTCTGAATTTAACGATATTTTAAACTCACCTGCCGGTTTCGCTGGCTGTTATGGCTCGATGCTCCTGGTTCCCCATCTGTTGCAAGCCTTCCTTCTTTCAGTCAGTGTCCTTCCGTCCCTTCGTAAGGACCTCACGAGACGCGTTCCTTTATCGCCACGTCGTGGAACAGAGAAAATTTGCGTTGGGTCGGAGATGCGACGCGACCGACAATCGTTAAGCCTGTTCACAAAGGATCGGCATACGGTGGCTGTAGTTAGAAAACCGCGTAAAACATAATCGTAATTACGGCAGTGCTTTATAATATTGAAAAATAATTTTTTTGATGAATTTTGATAAAAATTCCCCAGCGACGCGGTCGTTCTCGTAGAAACGGATTTTTTAACGAAAATTGAAAAAAATTGACATATCGTTTATTATTGTAAAAATGCTTAACGACTGTTTTTTGAAAATATTTTTTTACCCTATCTTCGTCTTTTACTTGACTACGATATATCCGACTGCAGAACTCTCAAGTGAATTCTACCGGCTTTACGCTGTCCAGTTGTCTTAATTGCGGACTCGCCTTGTGCTTAACGTAATGGCGGTTATTGTGATCGGTGGGAATGCCGAAAGTCAGACGTTGCGTAAGCTTTTGGATTTTTATCATTCTTGTCATTGCGTATGCGTGGCATTGCTCGGTCGATCATCGATCGTGACGGACGATCAATGGATCGATGCCGAACATTGAAATAATTCGTGTGAGTGCTGTGAAGTGATACCGGTGATTTTTTTTAATTAATAATCAACTAACTCGAATTATTGTGTTCGAATTTTTTTTTAATGACTTTCATTAAGTTCTGTGCCTGATCCATTTTTTTATGCATCACCCCGATTTTAACCGGTGGACATTTTTACTCGATTTGGATCCTCCAGGGGGTGGGACAGTCATGGTGCGATTTTACGGTACGAGTTGAGTTTGAGGTAAAAATCAAATTAACCAAGATAACCAAAAATTTTAATAAGCATCAAGCGCGAGCTTTATGTCGACCGTTGAAAAATGCTGATTAAAATTAATGTAGCTTTTTGTTAAACGCCGCAGCGTTGAAAGGGGATACCCGTGGGAGTTTGGCCGATTAGCTTTTCTGTAATTTCCCTAAATAATCGTTAATGACGTCGCGTTCTTTTTATCTATATAAATCATCTTTAATCCTACTGAAAAATACTTTTTTTTTTTCCCCTCTAACCCTAATTGATTGTCGTTTTGGAAACGTCGTTGTCCTTGCTTTTTTTTCAATATTTTGTAAATTTTTATTTTAGGACAAAAACAACCCCTCCCCCTGTTCACCCCCCACCCCCCGCTCGTTATCTGAAGAGTTAGCCTAATTAATGCCATGCTTGCTAACCACGAGTAATCATATCGGAAACAAGTGTTTATTCACGAATAACAAAAACATACTGATATACAGTCCCCCTTATCAACCCTTATACCCGTTATCATTGATTAAGCTCGATCAATGCTGATTTATGGCTTCTTTGCGTTACCTTCACATATACGTATCGCATTGATCGTTATATCTTATTTTGTACGTCGTCACCTATGATTATTCAAGAGAATAACAAAAAGGCACGATTATCCTATAATTACGTAATAGACTGTAATTAGGCCTAATTGCGCAATAACGTAATGAGAAATACCGATTACATACCGGAGTATTTCCAAAGTGCGATCAGAGCCTAATACGAAGGTATTTAAGTGGAATATAAAATTGCACATATAAATTTTCTCGTGACACTTTCCATTGGAGTCTTTAGAAAAGAATTGTCGTCGCGACGTCGCTGCATGAGAATTCAGTCTTATATTTTCTGTAGATAGATTAGCTGAAGTGGCATTTGGAAAAGGTGACGCGTTTATTTTCTGGAATTTAACGTATCCTCGGTATGCAGCTAACAGAGGGGGAGGGGAAGAGAGAGAGAGGCGTCCCGACGCCTAGCTTGAGAGCCAATAGCGTCGCTAATATTTACTTGCTATAGGTACACCTATATACCAGATTACTGCATTTCTCGCGTGCATCCTAGATATGGACATTGCAATGCATCCCTGTGAAGTTATCGTCAGGCAGCTATCGATAACGTCAATTTCACCTGACGTTATCGACCAAACACGATTTTTCCGAGCGACGCCAACCGAAGCGACGTCGAGTTGAGAATTAAAAGAAAAAAGAAAAAAGAAAAAAAAATCAAGAAGGAAAGTTGGACGGATATTCTTAGAATTTTTTGTAAAAGCGTCAGAGCCAGGTACTGCCGCGTTTGCACTGCGGACGTGTATGCAGTTACGTGCAAGTTGGAATTCGTCGCGATTGCAGGAAGAAAAAAGAAATTATCGAATAAAAAAAAAACAATTAAAAAACAACCAAGAACATTTTCGCCGGATTTCTTCACGATGGATAACCATTTTTTTTACTCATGGCTTTGACGTTGCGTAATTTTATTCTTGATGCGCTGTCGACCTTCTTCGATCCACCGTCGCGATGCACAGCTTACTTCAGTGCACTGAAGGTAGCAATGAATAAACGATAGCCAAGTCGAAACTGCATTCACGTCGGATGGAAAATGCTTTTAGAATGTCTTGACTTTATTTTTTTTTCTCTTTATTGCACCCCGAGGCTTCTTGACGCGGTTGCCACTCCGAGTATCTAGTGCATATCACGGTGAATGCGGTCGCCGACTTGTGGGTACATCTTGTGCTGTCGGTAAAAGAGTCCTTGGAACGTACGGTGGTTTGCAAATAGTGCGCTCAATGTAAACGCGTCAGGCTGTACTCTCTCATGGGTGAAACTCCCTATATATATATATATATATAAAAAACATATGCTACACCAGTTAGAAAATATATGCTCTACTATGCTTTCTTATTTGAATCAACAGTATCACATCTAGCTTGAAAGAATTCAAAGTTTCTTCAAACAGATGCATAAACTGGTCGGGTTCTCCTACATGAAAGATTTCATTTTGATCTACCGGAAATGAGATATTGTAGAGCTCATCGTGAAATTTTTATGAGGCAATGTCCCGAAGCCATGCCGACGAATAAATCTCTGTCGCGCCGCCCGCCGAATTATGTTCCGCGTACATATTTTCGACGTGAAATTATTGTTTTCTCTCTTTATGAAAAATATTCACCGATGCCATAACCACGACCCACGATAAATTTCCTCGGGACTCGCTAAAGTCAATCTGCTTATATCCATTACGGTTTATTGTAACCCTCGGGGTTAGATAAAGAAAAAAAAATAATAATTTCCTTTTACCTTATACCAAGGTGTTCCGTAATAATTAGTAAAGCTCATTACGTCATTTTGGAAGAATCTGTACAACCTAGAATGCCCTTAAGCCAAAAAGCATTGTATAGAATACGTGCGTTCGCGGGTCTTTTGAAAATTTGTAATCTTAATACGAAGATAGTATGTTACGTAATTGAAGTTCAGCTACGGTAATCCGGAGCAAGTAACGGGATTATGAAAAAAAGTTCATAAGAGTGTTTTGGCGGAAGGAAAAGATGAAAGGACCTGTAGGTAGAATGATACGTTACGTAATGGTAATACACAGGGGCCTTTAGAAAGGGTGAAAAGAAACGCAACTGAATTAGCATAAAATTCATCCACTTGCGGAACGCTCGAGTGACGATCCCGCGGGTGCGTTAATTAAAAATGTCATTAACGTAAATTAGCGTCATGGAGCACAAAGAGAAAACTTATCTCAATTTTATGCAGTCTCGTTGGAAATCTATCTTGATGTAGGATTTGGGCAATTGCATGAATTAATTAATTAAGCGTATCGCGAGGTTTCGAGCTAACGATGTCAATAGACTGTCCGGAGAGTGAGTTCAGTGACGTAAAAAAAGGTAAAAGAGAAACAAAGAAAAGAAAGACATCAATCGGCTTCTCTTGTTTATTTTTTTTGCCTTTTCTTTCCGCGACGTCCCTTCGATTCACTGACTGTGCTTTGTGTCTACGGCCATTTTGTTTCGCCAATTATTTTCTGCCTCGTATCTTTTTGGTGCTTTCAGATCTTGAAAATTTGCAAAAATTCGTAGTCGGGATGTACCTCGCCCCCCCCCCTGCCACCCTTTGTTAAGGGGTTAATCAGTCGTTCGCCTGTGCAAACTAGGGATACGGGGAAAAAGAAAAGTTAGGGAGGGTTACCCTTGGCTGGTCGAAACTTTTTAAAGGGTTTTTGATAAAAAGTATGGCGATCCACTTTGACACGGTAAAATCCTTTAGGCTGATCCTTTGACAAAGTGCGAGGAACTGAGGGTTGGAGAAAAAAAATATAATTTTTGCCTACGAATTTACGGGGTTGGGATTCGTAGGAAGTTTAAATAGACGCTATAAGTATCGCACTTGATTAAGGTAGTCACTCTCAACTGAATCACCCTGTATATTTCGACCGTATTACGTATAGCAATTTGCAGAGTCATTAACTTATTTTCCTGACTTCTTCATCAGTGCCGAAGCCCACAGATTTTATTGATACTGATTCCATTGTGGATCTGTGGTATCATTTTAATCTTGATGAATCATCAATCGATCCTCTATATATATTTTAATATTTTAATATTTGTGTTACGTAATTTTGATTTGAAACGAAACGGTTGTCCTCTTGCAATTACGAAGACATAATTTTTATATCGACGTCCTAATGAAATCCATACTTCATTAGCGGCGCCGTGACGCCATTGAACCTTGTTGGAAATAAAATTTCTAATGTGACTGTATAATTAACTTTGCAGCCATTAGCTGATATCCTTTTGATGTCTCCACGGGGGGTATGGAGTGATCTATCGCTATTAGCATGACTGAAAAAGAGACGATAGAACCGGACGATACCGTGCATGAAGCATCTGGCACAGGGGTTGATGTCCATCCCTAAATTTAGGGGTTAACGGTCCCGCAGCGGTAAACCACCCCTTGATTTATTCGCACAGCGACACCCCCAACCGTCCCATAAATATGTACACGATTCCCAGTGACAAGAGAATAAAAAGCATGATGGGGATGGAACTCAGTCAATTCACCCTTTCTTATGGGGGTTGAGATCTATTTTTTATATTCAATCCAGAAAAAAAACCCACGGTAATTTAACCCACGCCCCATTTTTAAGTCCTGCGTGAAACTTCGTACGTCTTCCGTGTATACCGAGTTAAGGGATGAACGTTAAGAACAAAGCATTCTCGTTTTCCATAAATAACACAGATTTCTCCCTAACAAACTTTCGTTCCATTCTGGTAAGACCGAACTTTTGCCCCGGCTCGAATTTGACGGGACTCAGCATTTTTTTTAACAAATTGAATCCCACTCAATGGGGGTGGTCTGCCAAGTAAATTTCACGAGTTAAGAATGGAACGAGGTGCGTTAGAAGGGAAACCCCTTTTTTTAATTTTTTCTCCCTCTACGTCGTTCCGCTTTTTTCATTTCTTTTATTGGCCCTTCGTCTCTTACGTTTTTTTTTTCCCGTGGAGCAAGAAATATGTAAAAGAAAAGGCACGATCCGCGTTTTAAACCAAAGCGGTATTCTTGACGTGAGAAATTTAATGCGACGTGACTCCACTCTTCGCTAATTGAATTTCCCGCCAACTTTTGATTGGATTTACTGCCGATTCGATTGATGCGGTGAATATTCGAATTCCCGTGGCTACGTTCACGTCCTATTAGTCTCTGCGAGTCGTAGAAAGAATCCCGTAGGCCACACGCCACCCCCCTACAACTACGTAAAGGAAGAAATATTTCCCGTCGAGGGGGTGGTTGGCAATGGCAGCCATGTTTTACATTTAATTCGTTTAATCGTCTCCGCCTTGAATAATAATCGCCGTTCGCAATCCTATAAATAATGCAAAATCTCCGTCGCGGTAATAAAGTTATTAATCGTGACTTTTTTCGCCATTTTCTCAACCCCGTTTTCAAGAGGGCGACAAGTCGCCCGGTATCGTTTAGGAAACTTAACAATAAATCGCACGATTTCACAAAAATTTATTAACCGCGAAAACATCTCGTGCTTAACGTCCATACGATTAACTTCGCTTAGCAACAATTAATGATTAAATCCGTCACGTCCCGAAAACTTTTCTAACGTGAAAATGTCCGAGATTAAAAAATCGCCTGATAACAGTTTAAACGAACACTTAACATACAACATATACACGTACACTCCGTGCAGATAATTATTTCGAGCACGCTCAATGCCGAGAAAGAAAATGGCTTTCAATTTCTCCGTCATTTTCTTTGGCTTTCATAGCTAGTGTCAATTAATAAAATTAACGATATCCGAAACGCTGATAATGAGTCTTGATAATACGTACCACCCTGTGGGCTATAAGTAAAAGGTCAAGCGGGGTCATAAAGTCGTTAAATCCTAAACGACCACCTCGCGTATTAACAACCTACGTAAAGAAGGGCAGGTGGCGTTAACTATTTTACCCAGAAGCCAAGAAATTCTCTGAAGTAAAATTTACTAGACAATTCAATGCGCCATGTAGCCCTTGGAATTTTACGACACGCCATTTGTCCCGCAGCCGTTAATAACGCGAAGGAGCTTCGTCGTTCTCTCCTAGAGGTCGGCATCCCGGTGTGGCTTTCCCGAACGTAAATCAGAAGTCGATCGGACACAAGTAACGAAGTCCATCGTTCCGCAACCGCAATCTTGGATACTTCTAATATCATACTGTAATATATCCTGAGACATATTCAGCAGCAGCCCTTTAACCCTAAAAAGACTTTCCCCTTATGGCGATCCTCATGAGAATAATCGTACAATACCAAGACCTCGTTTCGCAAGGAAGCGAAATTATCTTCTAAGTAGCAGATACGCATCCACGACACGAAGCGAAGAAGAAATCTTGAAAGTAGAAAAGTACCTTCCCACGTAACAATAAGCCACTTTTCACTACTTTCATTTACACGAGTATTATCGACCGGATCATCATGACGACGACAAAGAAAAAAGAATACTTTCTTGTTGGATACGAACCTTTTTCTTTTATTCCATAAGTATATCACGTGACGGCTCTCGTACCACTAGTGAAGATTGTCAATGGCGAAGGTATTGTTGGGCAGGGAATTGATTAAATGGTAATGTTGATCTTTGATATTTGTACAATTCATTGCGTAATTGAAGCGTACGCAAAGTGCGAGAAGCGACAGGAAAAAAAGAATGTAGGAAAAATGCTTGATGGCAGTCGTATTTATATTGGACGTAACGATGTCCTTTGTGTCGGCGGAACGAGTTGAGCGTCTCTTTTTTTTTTCACGACGCCAATGGGAGCTTCGCTGTAAAGAAGAAGATTTCGTTAATGGAATACAAGAGAGCCACGCGTTCAAGTCACCGGAAACGACACTGTCGAAACTGGCTTTTCACTACGACACAGGCTTACCTACCTGAACAGGATCTCTACCTGGCGTCAGAGTTCGTTCAAAGGACACGAGTTACCATAACTGGGATTAAAGGTAACCTCCGAGAGACTGCATTGGTCAATTAAAATTCTCTGCAGTCTGTAAAATACTCCATGACGGTTTTTACAGAGTATTATTCTAGGGAGAGAGAGAAAAGGAAGAAGGAAATTATACCAAAATATCCTGACGAGTACAGCATTTGAAAATAAAAGCGATATAGATAACGGTCGTGAAGTTATCTCCATAAGCAGAAAAATTTCGACAAGTCGATTCGTCGTATCCTCATGGAGTTTTGACGCGTCGCGTCGTTGAATCGAAATTGGCTCTGCCCGGTAACCTTCTCGAGAATGCGGAAAGATGGGGGACTGGATATAAAAATAAAGTAGCACCCAAGATTCTGAAGGATCTCTGCTGAGTCGAAGAGTCGAAATTCCAGGGACCCAGATGTAAAAGGGACGTCACTTTGGTCGAGGGAAAGTCACGGTCAGAAAGAATAGAGGTTATGGTTTACCGGGTATAGAATGGGCCTTAATGGTGGGGATATGGCAGCTGTTTGGCCGGTAAGCAGGGTCGCCCCATGTGTATCCGCCGGCAATTCGACATCGGTTGCGTCGCGGGAAGGCGTCCTTGTCCGTCGAGTCGTCAAGCGTCGTCTGTCAAAAGTGTAGCACGGGTTGTCCGTTAAAGTAAAAGTGGATTTCGATTTGGTGCCGTGAATAAGTGAAAGAGTGAATATACGAAGACGAAGAAGGAAATGGAAATGGTACGAGTGCTGGAAAGAGCGAGGAAGAAAAAAGTGTACAACGAAATTGAGTGTCTCGAGGGTTGTTGCAATTCTTTCCTCGAATCGTAGACAAGCTCTGTCCTTGTTCGATGCCTGCGATTTTACGTATATTCACGAGGGAATTTTTGTACTCTTTATCACTCAAAGATTTCTTTTTTTGAGGTTTATATCTACGTACTGTGATACAACAATAGGTAAGTCATTCGTGCCCTCGTAAATGTAATGCTCTCGTGATTATCTCTGGAAGAAGCACAAAATTTTGAAATTCTCTAGTCAATTTCGACCCTCTAGAATACAATTGTAGGAGATACGTATTTATGAGTTACTGGAATCATTTGATTTTTAAAATATCCAAATATCTTTTTGACGTTGCGTTACGTAAATATCGACTACTTTTTAGCTGTTTTCTTTTTTTTGTAGCGTTCTTTGTTATTTCAAAAGTGTGCACAGTGAACTTTGTTTTTTTGAACCACGACCAGAAGTGGGTTATGTATGCGACGTATCAAAGCGTTTTATTGCACGAGTAAAATGAAATTTAATTAAATTTACTAAAACTTGGAATAAATCAATTCGAATGAGAGCTACAAAATATGTTTTACCGTACGGATTAATCTTAGGATTAAAATTAAAGGTTACGAAGTTACGTGTGCACTGGGATTCGGCAATCTTGATTATCGTCAACGAAAAGATAACCTTAAAAAAAAGGTAACGGCAATCGATACGTAAAATATAAAGAGAAACACGTAGGCCTTTGGAGCTCGTGCAAAAAGTAAAAAATATGGTACAAAGAGCATCGGAAGGGAAGTGTGATTGCTCTTATCGGTACGAACGACAAGATAAATTGATAAAAAATGGCGAAGTACTGCGTGAAAGGGTGAAGTGCACGCGAAAGGAAAGGAGGTAAATGACAGTTTACAACGAAACAATTTTAAGGCGATATAAGAGTATACACGTAAAACGTTAAAGTAACTCTACAGCATCCTGACGTTGTCTCTTTTCACGTCTGTCAAGTCTCTTGGTGGATTCTCTGTACCTAGTATTACCGAAGTTCATTAAATAATTCCAGACTAGTGAATGGCGTCGTTCATTGGCTTAACAGGAGAGACGCCGCTTTGTCCTGGACGAATCGGATTACTAGAACACGAAGATAACAAGGATCGTTTGAACTAGCCTTTTGGTACTACAAGTTCCTATATATACATATATATCCTTTATATATAAAGGGATGAAAGTAGTTCTCTCTTTCTTCTTTTCACTCCTCAATTTTCTTTTTCTTTTACTCTCTCTCTCTCTCTCTCTCTCTCTCTTTCTCGTCTATATACTTTACCTCTCTATCTCTCAACAATAATGTCCAATTCCGACTCTCGTCTCCTTCGCTTCTATAGGAGTGCTCGGCTTTCAATTTTCTCGTAATTCCACCAATAATTGGCCCAACCGAGAGTGCCATTGTAGAGACTGTTCGGAGGCGTTAAAACAGGAAACGGTCAATGGCACTTCCTCCCCGTAAAATTTTCCATTGTCATAATTTCTATACTGCCCATACGTATATATATTGGATCGAACGTGACGCTATTTATCCCTAGATGCAATCTTTCCATGAACAGTGACCGTAGCCTGTGTGCCCTATGGTTTGTCACCCTACGAGACCTTCGACCTCGTGATCAAACTTTCTCCCTTCTTTCGCCACTCTAAACGATCTAATAGACTGACTCGTTATCGCTACGATTATATCATTAGTTGTTCCTCCCTTGTTATCTGCAACAATAGACCCAGGGTTCCTGTAGGAACGAATTAAGAATCAATTGACAATTTAGGTTTTGTTTCAAGAAAAAAACATATTTTTCTACCATCAAACCTACCGGACGATCTGAGAACTATACTTGAGATTGACAGATAACATGATAAGGAAGGGTTAATTTTTTTTCCTGTAAATATACAATCAATGGCTGTATAAAGACTTCCAGGTTGGATCTTTGTTCATTTTTAGTACAGCTCTACCCTAGGAATTTGGGTTCCCCTTTATATCTCGTGACTCTACGCACCCTTATCTATAATTCTTATCAGCTTGTCGCGCGCGTTGTTCTCACGAGACTCAACGTGCGTGGCTCGTCTCAATCTCGTTCTGTGATTGGTCGCGATCTTAAACCAACTTATTACACGGAACGGACGCCACCAATAAAATTTATTGCTACGGCAAATTGGCCGAGTGGCTCTGCAGGAGACGCCCGGCACCCTCTTCTTTCGTAATGGACAATTGTCCACGAAGAATTGCCTAAGTGTGCGTCCTGAGTAAATAATAAACCCGTTTCGACTTCGTTGTAAAAGCGCCTTGAGACTTCGCCGACGTTGCATCTCCTTCGAGTTGGACTTGGCTTTTAGTATGGATTTCTTTTCTTTTTTTTTCTTTGACGCAAATATAGTTACTCCGAAGAACAAATGATATTTCGTGGCGACCAATCAGAATTCCCTAGGAACATTTTCATGGAGCTAAAGCAATTTTTTTCGTTTTCTTCCTCCAAAGTTTCGCTTCGCTACTTTACCGACGGATTATCTCTGGAGAACTTTACCGAATGAGGACTTTAATACCTTACTTTATATCCCTTTCTAGTTATCCAGTTGACAAGCGTTAAGAAACCACTACCAGACTCCATTTTGTCCTTTAACGCCGGATGCTTCTTGGTATATATCTGTAGTTTTCACAGATTACGAATATAATGTATATACCACTAGTGATTGTAAAAGCATTCCAGAGCAATAAAAAAATATTTGGAATGTCCATTTGAAATTCTACGTTTCGAGGTAAGCTTTACGATCGAGTGAATTTTTCCATAGTTTCCCTGGAATTGCTTGGAATTTTGGGATTTGTGCTTTTTCCAGAGGTTTTTAGTCTTTTTTTATTTCCTTTTTTAATAAGAGGGATCATCCTATGAGTTATTTTATTTTCCTTTGTTCTTTTGCAGCTTTATCGTGCCAAAGATCGGACAAAGCCAAAGAATGGGATAAGAATGTAATTTATTGTGCCAAAGAGTGGAAGGGAACGACTGGCAATTAAATAATATTTTCTCCAAACGAGGGATACTCTCGCGTTAATCCTATTAAAGGATAACGCAGTGAAGAGAGGAGAAGTAATAGCTCCAAATGAAATTCCGCAAGTCTTCAAAGCGCTCGCCAAAGATGGAACTGTTGTCGAGGAGATCCTCCGGGAACCGGATGTCGACGCTGAAGAGATCGAGATCCTTCCGTGCCTCGGTACGACTGGTATCCAAGATAAAGAATCACGCGAGTCTTCGACTCGCCACGAATTTCGAAGTATCCTCAGTATCCTTGAACCCGACGGGTATGGATGATAAAGAAATTCGTAAGGATACCAGCAAGGAGGAGGAGTCCTACGTTGCCACGGAGGACTCTGATGAAATTCAGGGATCAAATAAAGTGGAGCGCGAAAGAGCTTATAAGAATCTACAGGATCAGATCTTGAATAAGGAGACAAATCTTACCAAGGATCTCAAGTGCAAGTTATCCTTCACCGACAGGATATTGGGTAAACACAAGAAGCTACAAGATCCCGAACAGGATACGAATAACGTCCTCAAGTCGCCCAAGAATTCCGTGAAATTCTTTCGACGTAAAATTCATACCAGCAGCGACAGTTCAATCGAGATTCCAAAGGACGAGGATACCACCAAAGCCAGGATACGTAATCCTGCGGGAGAATATAATTCCTATGAGAATCCCACCTTCTTGCTCGATAGCTCTGTGGACTCTGAGATAACATCTTACATTAATGGTGAATTCGAAGGTCCTTGCTCCTGCCTTGGCGAGGACTGTCTCTGCGATAAGGAAGATAACGAGTCCTGCGAGAAATCAGTAGACAAGATTCCATCGATAGATAATAAAGACAGTATCCTGTACAGAGAAAAGGACGATGACTGGGAGGACAAACGTTGTCTGGACACGAGGAATAGTCAGAAGGATAATAATAATATCCGCACGGAAGTTGTCGAAGTTCAAAAGGATAATTATATTGGCAAAATCCACGAGCGTGTCCTTCGGTACGAAAATAATTCGCAGGATCGCATCAGCGTGACGAAGTCCTCGCGAAATAGGACTGTCGACAATATTGCAAATTTTTTGATCGCTAGTCGTGGCGCGAGCTTTCGCGGTAAAAGGACGAGTGGTAAGAAAAGTACGAAGGATTCGAAGGACGCGGAATCAACGTTGGACGAAGCACGTGTCCTCGTGACAACTACTTCCGGAACAAGTACGACAGGCTTTTAAAAAATTTACTCTCGACTTGTCTACGTAAAACAAATTCGCAATGCACTCTTATGCAAATACGTGATGCAATTGCGGAATGCAAATTGAAAGAGCTTTTTTTAATATCGCGTGATACGTGCATCCTGCATTCCGTACCAAAACAAATTGACATTGATTTCCTGTTTCGTCATTGCTGTGACGTTTATAACAATGACGAGTCACGCATTGAATGACTGATCTCTTTCGAATTTCCGCTTAATTATCTAACAACCCTACCCCCTCTCTCTCTCTGACAGATTGTTAAGTAACAATCGTGACACAGTTTCCTAACAGCCAGTCACTCCACGTACAATTTAGAAAAATCTTAACATTCTCATATTACGTTAACTGCCATTTTTCCTTCCAAGCGTTAAGCAACGCTTTAACACGTGCAAGCTGACCGCAATAAGACGTTACTTTATGCAGTCTAAAAAAAGAAAAAAACCATGAAAATTACTGTCCTCTTTTATGCCTAACTTATCTCTATTTACGTTGAGGTTTACAACGCTGATTACGCGCGCGGCTTAACAATAAGTAAGATATGCCCGAAGATAATTTGCAAGGAGGAAGGAAAAAAAAGTGCTGTTGACGATTACACCGGTATTTTATATTGTCGCTTAGAAATCCATGTAAACGTTTAGTATACCGTTTACGCTCGTGGCGGTAATTAAGGTTAGGCGTGCGGCAATCGTCGTCCTGTGGAAACTTGGTGAAATGCATTTGACAGTTGGTGTTTACCCAAATTTAGTTTAGCGCAGTAAATACGTGAAATGAGGCGTACAACGATAACGATGCAGTACGTCTTGCCGAGAATTTCACGATTTAGTTGTTATATGGATCCGTGGAAATTTTTAGGTTATAAACGTTTTTTTATCCATTGCTTAATTTACTGATTTTTCTTTTTCGTTTATTGAAGTTTCATTGTATTTCTTTATTATTTTTCTCCTATCGTTTCGTTTGCTTCGCACAGAATTACACTCGCGACAAGGGATGGAGTTCCTGGAGGGTTTTGGGAAGAAAAAAGCCCATCATCATCATCATCATCATCAGCTCAACGCTCTGACGTCGACGCACGTCAGTCCACTCACGGCACAACCCACCCTCAACATACATCTGCATGGTAGCTATTTTTATTTTGATTTCGTTACGTTTTATTGTCCCTGTGTATTTATGATTTATCGATTGACAGAAGATAAAAAGAAAATGTGGAGCGACGTTACGTGCCAGCGTGTATAATGGCGATGAGGATGATGAACGGTTTAATTACGTAATGCCCGTTGATTGATAAGGGACAATTTTTCTTTTTCAGCCCTCTTCGCCGCAGTCGAACACGGACACCTTGATAAGGCTAGGACGATTTTGGAATCGACGGATGTGGATGTAAACAGGTGAGGTGACAGTTGGTCATTTTTTTTTAAATAAATTTTCAATCGAGTCGTTAGAAAGGTTCAGATCCAATATAAAATGGCGATTCGCGTCATTGATAACCGATAAAAATTGCCCAAATGAAATTTTACCACGGTGTTATGCTCCTTGGGGTAAAATATGTTTAATCCGCCCTTAAGGGAAGTTTTCGACAAATATAATAAGTCGGTCGTTCACACGCGTGTACGCCCACTGGATTCGCGAAGTTTTTACCCGGCATGAAAACTTGCTAGTCCCTAGTCAACTAAAAGTTTTAGAGGGGGGTTCCTTTCAAAATGGTTACCAAAAGTCGATTTCACAACATGACTCAAAAGTATTATGCAACTTCTTTGTCTCGCCTCAAGACACCTTGTCAATCAGTTAACGAAACTGAGTTTAATACTAGTTTTGGAGTAAGTCGTCAAAAAAATAAATAAAGTCAGCCGACACACGTTTACCCTTTTTTTTGTTTCTATCAAAATTGGCTCTGCACGTAGATAACAGTGTCACGCATTTCTACGCATTTATCTACTTTGTCAGCCCTCGCAGAATTGCGTGCAGTCAATGAAAGTATTTTAAGATCAAAATGGTAGAGTCTTCCAGAAAGATATCAGATGGTCTATTTCCGGCGGCGATGATTTCTCTCAGTTGGTTGCCAGCAAGTGTAACCTTGAAATGCGCGGACCCGGTCCACACGGTGAAACCAATAACGGGGGTGAAACAACCCTTGGGTGGATAAGGGTGAATGTAGACAGGGAGCGGCGTTGTCCAAAATTAGCTGAACGACCTGCTGATCGATATCTAGTTATAAGTCTGATGTTAGTCACATTTTTTTAAACTGCAACCCTTGCTAGTCAACCCCCTCGTTTACTTGTTCTGTATTTATTGGTATACTCAAAGTAACTCACCCCCTTTTAAATTTCAGTGTAAATAGCGACGGATTGTCACCGCTGGACGTTGCTGTTCTGAGCAACAACAGACCACTGGCAAAGATGCTAGTTGCTTTTGGAGCCCAGGAAGGCAACCAGTGTGAGTAGCACCTTTAAGTGGCATTCCGAAAATTCGAATAAATTCTTCGAGACAGTCTGAAAAGGAAGTCTCAGGGTAAACCAAGATTCCATTCCAATACCTTCCTTATCAAGTGAAAATACCTTAGACCAGATTCCGGCTGTACGACAGCTTGAAGAATTCAACCTGGATGCATTATCTTTAATGCGCAATGAATTCATCTTGATTTTTTAATATTCCTGAAGAAGCTTCAGCCGTCGGATAACATGGATTAAGATGTCAGTCGCTTTAACAGTGATTATTAATTCACGTTCCCTGCCATGCCAGCGTCAAGTTAACAACGTCACTTTCATTAATCATCAGGCAGACTTCGATATTTTCATGAAGATCAACTTTTGCGCGTGCGATCGAAGCAGTTGGTGGCGCCATCTTTCTTTTTTCATCGACCTCCTCACCTCGAAGCATGACCAATACAATTGTCAAGGTTTGTTTACGCGAGCGTAACGACGCCAAAGAACGACGCTGGATCAACACCTATCAGAAGTGCCAACCTGGTTTTCGTTTAATCTTCATAAAATGGCGTCGACGTATTCTAGCTCCTACGTGACGTTCTCCGTTTCTGTCGCAAGCAGTCTATATTTACAAAATACACTACCGTATATCTACTATGATTATGGCTACTATGTTATACGCGGTCTGCAATTTTCTAAGATACGACAGACAGCTGGCGTCGTTTATATGATTTTAAGATCGTTGGATAATATTGCGGAATCTTACAAGAGGAATTCTTAAGGCTCGTTCATACTATGGCGAAGCTAGAGAAAAATTGTATTGTATTGTACTCTCGTTCCTAGACAGAGAAGCGAATTGAAGTAACGTGAAAAATTTCCGTTCGACTGATCTTAGCCTCGCCACAGTGTGAATCAACCCTTATCGTTTTCTGACTGACGGTGACAGCGGTACTGTCTGTTTCTTGAGATAGGACCGAACAGATTCGCATCAGTAAATTTACGTATCGTGGTTGGAATTTTATTTTTTACGATATCATAAAGTATTGATTCGGCCTCCGACATATATTGGGCATATAAACATGTAAAAGTGAACTTTGATACGTTGAATTTTGAGATGAGAACAATTTTATAGGCACCTTCTGGTCAGATTATTTTTTCTGATACAAAAAGTACGTAAAGTATTAAAAAAGAAAGTATTTCTAACTAAAACAGTACAGTCGTCAATTAACAACAATCACAAAATCGCAGATACTCATCTCTTTAGATAAGCAACTTTTGATTTCTTTAATTTATCGTTATCGTACCATATTCTGTAAATGGCGAATTTCTGCAATTTCCAAGATACAGATAAATTTATTCCGACGTCAGCATCACTATCCGTTATTAATATCTATTATGATGCGTTGAACATTGAATAAATAATGTAGCGCGCGTAACCACGCAGTAAGACAATATTTATTAGAATTTATGCAAATGGCTGTCACGATGAACATACGTAACACGTAGTTCGCAGCGTGAATTTATAATTCCACGTAATTTCACTATATACGTGTATACTAATCGCGTTAGATTCTTACGTTGTCTGTTACACGTACCACCACATGACAATGGGGAGTTTTGAGAAGATCCTCGACCTTCGGGTTGACCACGACCTAACAGTAGCCTTGCCAAAAAAAAGAAATATGAGGTCAGTGCCAAACGGCTTTGAGAAACTCGGTCGTCGTAAAAGAAATCGAGAGTCTGCCGGTTTTCGTTATTACAAATTTCTCATACCAAGTGCATGAGTATAATAAAACGCTTAATAATAATTGCCTACAAACTCGCCATAGTCATTTCTTGTTATATATCATTGATAGAAGAAAAAAAGGCCAGGAAATAAAGCGAAGAAACGATTAGTACGAAAACAGTGGAAAGACTGTAATACAGAGAAAGGAGAAAGTAAGAGCAAGAATGAAATTATCTTGTCGTCACAGAATTAAACTTCCGGTTTACGAGTTAAGTGGGTGCATCGCTTATTCTTGGTTGGCATTAAAATCTCCGGATGAGATCTTCAGCCATTAAATTACGTCAAGTTGGAAATTCAACTGCTTTTATTGCGCAAGTGAATGTTACTATTTTTTTTACTTCTCTAACGTGTTAAAGGCGCCTTTAGCAGTTTTGTAAGGAATCCCTGTTGATATATTGAGAAATTATCCGTGACGCCTTACAAGGAAACGGAAAGCCTAAAGAAGAACTGGAGGATCGTCGGGGCATTGCTGTTTTAAGAAACAGAGAATCGCCATATGGCTAAGAGGATATTCGCACTTGTTTATGTCTGTCTCTGTCGTGCATACCACGTGGGGCATATGGATCTTATGTGTATTCGCGCGTACGTGTTTCGTTCCTGTCACTTGGCAGGTTCGCCATTACTGGGCTGAGCTCTTCGAGTTCAGTCAGTCGCTTGGCAACCTTTACTTCTCTCCTATGAAACAATATCGCTCGTACTACACAGCGACGATTGGAGATTGATACACGGGGAAAAAAGTATCGCGCTAATTATGTATGAATCGACGTGAAAGTTAAAAGAAGTATTTAAAAGTCGCGCCACGAATTGTAAATAAATTTTAACGAGCAACCGGTGCAGTGGAATTAAACCGTTCTACGATAATAAAAAGTGTCGCACGCATACGAGACTGCAATTGACTAATTATTAATTAAAAAAGCTCGAAATAATTTTAACGGGAAAAAAGAGGATGAATAATTAAAATATAATAATTAAAATTGCTGTAGTTCATCGTCACTTGAACTTTCGAAAATTATCCTAAAGAGGTCGCTTAACGAAGAGGAGATGGTAAATATATCCAAAGGGATATTAATTACGTGGGACATAATCGATTCAGTGCTGGATGGGGAAGAGAATCCTTGGGTCCTTTCCCCCAGGGAATTAAAGCCGAAGGATTTGGGAATCCTTAAAGACTTAACCCGTGTGGATACTCCTCCAGGGACATAAACGATGCGGATTATAATTTAAAAATAGCACAAGATGATACTGGCCAGTTGTTTAACGAAGCTTTACGCGAATTCGTTTCAAGGTGCTGGAAGTTCGGATATGACAAAAATTCAAGATCAGGGTGGGTAATAACAAATGGAATTATTAGTAAAGAAGAGTGATGAGTTCTATTCACCGAAGTGGCACGATGGATATCTTCAGAGCCTGTTACGTGGTCAGGAACGAAGTGCCAATTCGACGTGGGGGAACGTGCAGGAGAATTGTGAATCAGTGCAAATGGCTGAATCAGACCAATTAGTGGATACTCACTCTACTAGAGTTTCTGGCATCTTTTATCTTCTCTACCAACCCTTATGGCAGCCCCTAAAATCGATACACTGACACAGTGTTATCGTGCCTGCACCCTGGATTACGATTATTGGCCACTCCTGGCTAATGAACTTCTAGTTTATCTGGTTCCCTCGATTCTGCATAAGGGTGGGAAATAGCGCCAGCATCCCAAGTCCTAAGGGTTATATCCAACCCTCTTTACTCTAGCTAGATCAATTTATTACTATTTATCCCTAGAATCGATACCATATTTACTATGCTATTGTTCCAATTATTGCTACTAGCACAAGACTGTTATCTAACGGTTGGTAGATGTTGTTAACATTGTTTTTATTTTGCTTGCAGTTAAATCCCCAGAATCACTGGGTAGTCACTTGGCCTCGTTACTCTCAGAAGCGGAGCACAGAGTCCAGGAACTCGGTGGTAGCACTTCCGGGAGTAGTAGTAGTGCGACGCTCTTGGAGCCGCCAAGTCACAGGGCGAGTTTCTCTACGCAGCACAATAATTTGACTGGCTGTGGAGGTAGTGCCGAGGACAAGCAATTGGCTCTCTGGGAAAGGAGAGCGCGGGCTCTGAGGAAGATGCTGTTAGGATTCGATCAGGCTAGTGAGTATAGTTCATTCGCAATGCGATCCTCTGGAGCTGGCAGCTTCAAAAGTTCTGGCACAGTTCCGGTGAAGCTTTTGGATATCAGTTTTGAAAACTCTTTCGTTCCAGGACCGCCCGACATGCCCTTCCTCGTGGCTGTGGACGTGACTGGGACCACCACGGTGACGGTCCGCTTCCAGGAACCGGATTCTCACGACTCACCGATCTGCACCAAGTTTAAGGTTCAATGGAGTCTGGAAGAGGACTTCTCCACGATCTGTGGAGAACGTGATGTTTTGGATATGAAGCAACGCGAATGCAGGGTGGACGGACTTACCCAGGGTCAGAGATATCACTTCAGGGCTGCTGCTGGAAATCTTAAGGGTTACAGTAGATTCAGAAATTCAACTCCAGCGCACGTCACACCTAGCAGTGAGTAACATAATGAAGATTTACTGAAAGTCATACTGCTGGAGTATCTTGTTCTATTCCTTATCATGTTTCAGGTTGGAGAGACATCGATGGTCGTTTACCAAGGTTTGCTGGGAGATTGGAACAGCTGGACACCCTCTTCACGGACATCAGAAGGCCAGAGTATACTCAGGAAACGCCGGCAGTTCAGCGACGAAATCATCGCAAGAAAACTACCATAAAACAACTGTTCACTGCGACCAGCAAGTTTCAGAAGAACTTGAGACGCGGTGTATTCCTTGCTTGTCTTCTTTATCACGAGGATAAGGTTCTGGTTACGAACGAGGACTTCCTGCCTGTGATTGAGGTCGACGAGACGTATCCCAGTTGTATTTACAATGACTTTCATTGGCTCATGAAGGTCGCTTGTACTTGGGATGACGTGAAATCCTTAAGGCAAGACATGGAGAAGAGCCATAGCAGCTCCACGAACCACTTCAGAATAAAATTACTACAGGCTGCTGCACAGATGCAGGTTGGTACCTTCTTTGATCATCATCCACGCGCAGTAATGATATACTACGATACGCTTAATTCTATGCTCTTATTGAAATGAAATATGATAATATGATATATTGATCGTTTCAGGCTGCTCTGTGCATTCAGGACCTGGGGCAACTGTATCATAAACCAATCAGAGACATTCAGGGTACACTGGTGCTCTCTACTGTAAATTACGTAAAGTCCCCAAAATTGGTATCGGTTCTGAACAGTCGTTGGCTTCCATTGAGTAAGGTTACTAAAAAAATCATCACTCACGAGGACAGCAACGTGGCTGAGATATTAATGGCCAGTATCCAAGAACAGATGACCTATCACCAGGTCAGCAGTATAAAACTGTCGAGAGGTCTTTACCTGGGTTACCTCAAGATGCAGAGTAGCGTGGACCTCATCCAAGTCGTCGTACCCACCAAGTCACCGAACGTTTTACCTCACTGCAAAATTCGCGATAATCCTCACGTGTCTGCGTAAGTTTTACGTCGATTGACTGTACCCAAGATACCCATCTGTATCATTATTGTCCTTATCGATTAAGTAAAATCAATAAAATGATCAATATCTTACAATTTTAGCGAAGAGTGGGACTACCTGAGAAAGATGACGCGCATTCAGGCTTCGGATTCTTCCACGGAGGATTCAGAGGAGAAGGAGAACGCGACCAATGAAATTCAAGGTACGGAACAACAGAAGCTCTTCGTCGACCTGGTCTCGGCCACGGCACGTCGTCTCTTTGGATATATGGAAATCAATTCTGAGGATTCTCTCGTGCATCGACTCTACGACGCGGAAGTAATAGACCTCACGCACGACGTCAGCTTCCTGATTGCCGTACCACCAGCGGAAACTGCTTGCTCGGTACCTGGCACTAGGGAAATCTTATTGCAACGCGGTGACCTTCTATCCCTGCCTATTCAAGTCTTCGAAATGGTCCATCTGAATACCTACCAGAAGGACGTGATAAACCGATACTCCAGACTCAGTTGTATATTAGAACTTGACACTGCTCAAGCGCAACATAACCACAGAGAAGCATTCAGCTCCTCTGAACTCTCCGTTGCTAAAGACAAACTGGCCAGGTTGCAGGATCTTCAGTCGCAAGTAAACACAGTATGGAAGGGAGCAAGATGGCTGATCGATGTCGTCACCTTCGCCAGGGACAGAGGATCCTCGCAGCAGAATGTAAGTCATTTTTAAATTACCCTTAAGCATAAATTTCTGCTTTTCATGGAATGCTTATGATCTCTTCAGATACAGGTATAATATGAATTGCACTGTGTTCCAGGTAACAACACACATGGCAGGCATATCCATGAAGCATTTACTAAGTCTGGATCGAAATAAGAACAGCAACAGCCTAAAGCGTAGCCTACTGCAGCTCCCGCCTAGAGATCCAAAGCTAGTGAAATCAAGTCCAGGTCGTGGTAGCTGGCCAGGACCAAACCTAACGAATTCATCCTCAAACCTCTTGACCACTGAGTTCAGCAAAAGCGAACAACAGCTACCCAGTGGCCAATACATTCGCAAGGGCAGTAATACCTCAAACATCTCAACCGGTTCCGAACCCGCCAAGTCATCCGTACCACCGAACACCACCAGTAACGGCAACAGCCTGGTCCCGGTAACGAACACCAGGTTACCACCGTCGAAATCCGAAGACACGTTACTCCTAACCAAATACAAGCACAGTCCCAGGAATCGTAGCGCCACCATAACCTCCGTTTCAGCGAGCACCAGTCCGTTGCTAAGTATAAAACCTATTATCTACGGGGGATCGTTGCTAAGCGTCTCCACGGCGATGACGAACACCACCAGCATGCTTAGCGTCAGCAACACCAACTCGGACAGCCTTCATTCGCTGAGCAGCGACGAGTACTCCACGCCGAATTCCAGTGTCTGTCTGAAGCCGGGTCACGCCAAGGTCAAGCTGATCAAACCAACAGCCAGCGTGGCAGCCATGGCGACTTCCGTGATAGAGAGTCAGCTGGACGAAGAGAAGGACGAGGCCACCATGATGCCTGCTCCTCTACCAGGCATTCTTCAGGTACAACTTTCCTCCACGACGACTAGACGATGCTCGGGTTGGATGCGAGCGTACTAAAGCAGTGTTACATGGATACCCTTGTTCTTCTTGTAGGAGACCCGAGTCTAGCGAGACTTTCGGAACTTGCGACAAGCTCGCACGGTCTCCTAGAGTAACCGAAATAAAACACGAGTAAGACGTTACACGCTGCTCCGTAAGACGCTTCGCTAAAGCTTTCGCTTTCACAGATTGACACGTTATCTTTATCCTATTGGTCGTTTCACGTTACTCGTATCTTTATCTTCGTTTCTCTTGTTGTATCTGGTTCTTCTTGATGTAACGTTGTGTCGCATGAAGTGGCTTGTCTACTGTCTTCCGGTCTCTTGTCGATTGGACATGAGTATTTACGTGTTCGTAATACGTGATACGACGATGTTATTCGGTACCAAGGAAGTTATGTAATCGGGATTTAAATTTTTAATCGAGGTGTCTTTGCGGTTGTTCTCTGTGCCGTGTTGCGCGTTACTTCCTGGTGAATTGTTGCGGATTCTGTTTGGGGAAAAGATTTTGCTTCATGGTTTGTCATTTCTTTCAGGTTTATGCTGCCTACGAAACTGGTCTGGCGTCTGGGACCAGCTTGAAACTTCATGTGACACCTAGGACGACTGCCAGGGAGGTCGTTGACCTTGTCGTTAAACAGCTCAATATGGCGGTGGTGCTAAAGGGTCAGGAAGGACCGATTTACACGGCGGATGAGCTTCCCAATTTTTGTTTGGTCGCTGTTATTGGCGCTAGGGAACGATGCCTCAGGGATGACTTCAAGCCGCTTCAACTTCAGAATCCTTGGAAGAAGGGCAGGCTTTACGTTCGTCAGAAACAGGATGTACTCGCTGCCCTTGAACATAGCAGCAAGCATACGGCGTACTTGTAGCATCTTGAGGTCGACGAGGAACCTGCCGACGTCGTCTAGGTCTGGCTGCTTTGATGGTCCCTCCAGTCTCCTCACTATTTATCGTGACGAATTGTTTTGTCATTTTCTATAGTAATCGTACACGCACTGTTTTCTTTTTTTTTGGAAATTTTTGGCATTTCGGTTTACTTTGACTCAGTTCATTGTACGTACAGTGTTCATTGCGAGTGGAATCAGTACAGGTAATCAGTACAATTTTGCTGCTACTTAAAATTAAGGCTTGCTCGCGTATCCTTTGTTACGTACATATTAACATTCTCAGCTATGAGGGAAACATATCAGAAATATAATAAGAAAACTTTCTAATACAATTTGACGTATTTAATTAAATTCCGCTAAAGGAACTCAATTCACTCGCAACGAACGTACGTTATTCTTATTAATTGTCATACTGTCTGAAATTTCGAAATCGTAGCTTTAGGCTATTGGCAAGATATCAAAAGTTTTCATGTTTACGAAAATTTAGAGATGGTGCAGGGGAAAAGTCGAGGAGCAGTGAGACGAGGGTTAGAGGTTCAGTATGAGGTCGTTGTCATGATCAGGGTTGAGAACGAAAGAAAGGAAAAGCTATAACGTGTAATGTAAATTTGCGCTAAACGTACATTCCGAAATTCGGACGTCGCGAAGCGTCTCGACGGCGTGGCCGAAATATTTTTCGAATTTTAGATAATTTGTAAAGGATCGAAGGAGAATACTCAAAATATTGTAAACTGTTATAATTGTAGGTACTGATCTCAGTGTACTAATTAAATGAGAGAGCGCGATTATTAAACGAGAGAGTGCATCTTATTTCTTGTCTAGGAGTAAAGAAAATGGCGTGCAACATCGGACAAGACAATGAGAGAGAGAGAGAGAGAGAGAACAAAAGATAAACAGAAATAATACTTTTCAGTGTACAATAATGCCACGTCCGATATTTTCTTTTGTTAATTAATTTTTTTTTAATTCTTAACACTCAAAGCACGCGAATATACAGGATATGTGGTTCACGAGAGAAAAGGTAAAAGATGTCGCTGTGAATTTTTATAGATAAAAAAAGGAAAGAGGAAAAGCATCTTTTAAAATTTATCGAAAATGTCTCGATAGTCATTTAGTAGGAAATTGAGAGGATAATAAGACCGTCATAATTGCGATAGAGGGGGGGGCTTTATATAGACTGCTTTAGGATAGGTTTAAAAAGATACTTTAATTTATAGAGAATTTTCTTCTTTTTTTCTTTTCTTTTCATATTTGCTCTCTAAGCGAAGAGATGCTAGTGCATTGATATTGTCGCGTCTCAGTCGATCAACGACTGATAAACAGACAAAGTCGTCGGTCTCTTTATCTTATCTTTTTTTATTCTTTATTATTACTCCCTACACCCACCTGAATTCCTTAGTACTGCGTATACCTTCAGAAGAGTTCCTAGACAGTGAAATAGAATAATTTTTAAAAGTAAAAACGTCCTGTTCGATCGTTTGTCGGTCGAGTGATAAGAAGAAAGCTCGTTGCTCGTTTAAGCTGTTGAATATTTCATTGATTACAGTTGACCCTGCTCGTTTAGAAATTCTATTTCGGAAGAGCACTTTTTTTCGAAATATACTCGACGGTCAAACGATCCATTTCGAAAAGGTGTATCAGCACTTTCAACTATGTAAATCTTAACGGACTATAAATACTAACAAGTGGCAGGCAGAGAGATATTTAAGTGTTGTCAATTTCGCATGATGAAGTATAATATGCGTGTATATATATATACATATTATGTATTGCTAATATGTACAGGATGGTTCAAGAAGATCGAACAATTGCATCGTTAACGTTATATCCTACCGTGGATTCCAATGGAATGTATATTAAAAATTTTGTTGATCCACCCTGTGCATCATTCCTTTGGGAACACTGCGAATTACCCTGTGACACCAAGTATATTTAAAGAATAAACGAAGGAGTGAAAAACATTGAGAAAGAGGGGGAAATAGGACACGTGACAGAAGCGTAGAGAGGGAAGAATCTTTCGGAAGCACGAGAAACAAAAGGACAAAAAAATGTCAGGACTGGCTTTTAAAAAAACAATACACTAACAGTTTCATAAAGCCAGTTGCGATTCTTCGCCAATTTTCTTTCTCGACTACGAAAATCCGCTTTCACGTAATATCGGCATTTCCTTTAAGTAACGTAGGTGCGAAAAGGAGAAAGCCCAGATACAATAGGAGAAATACAAAAGAGCCGATATTACAGTCCGACCTGCAGGTGGAAAAAAAAACAGCGTAACAGTAAAAATTAGCGGTGCACATATTTTTTTATCTAACGACGAGGGGGAAGAAGAAAAAAATGAAATACGATAGACAAAGAAAAGAGGCGCTAAGTGTTGTTAAGATAACGAATAAGGAACGCGTGAGAAAAATCAATCGATTTTATTGTCACGTATACGCGCGATCGCGCGTGTACGTAACGATTGTCGATTGCGTAAGAATTAAGCGTAAATCTAAAATGAGTGTTTATCGATGTTTGAGTGTAAAATATTTGCGAAGATAAGCGTTACAATTTTTTTCTTCATTTTGGACGGAAGACCAAGGAGATTCGAAATTCTTTTATTTGGAAAAGTCGCGAAGAAAGGAAGAAATTGGAAAACGGAGGATTTTTTTCAATCGATCCTCTCGACTTTGCAATCTGTAAATACTTGAGAGAAACAAGGTGTCCCGGAAGTGACGGAGTGGCTTTAACGTTTTCTTAGCGAGATATATCCTCTGTTCTCGATTTTTTGTTTTCAAAAAAAAAGATGCGTGCGTCCAAACGATCTATAGACCGAATTAAAGAGAATCGCATTGAATAAAAATAATAGATTAATAAATACGGTTTGTGAATTGCTACGAGAACGTTGACAGACACGTTGTTATCGGTGGTTACGTACTGCGTTATACATAATGAACAAACGAACAAAGAAACAGTTGAGAGAGAGAGAAGTAACGTTGTATCTATAAGAGAATAATAAGAAAAAAAAACAGAAGCATAAATTATCCGGGCATACGGTCATACGTATTAAGGTACCACATTACCTATGTATTATAGAATCGATGTTTATATAGTTGGAGAAAAGCTTTCTTTTCTTTTCTCAAGGACACTGTGTACGCAGGAATCGCACGAATAAAGAGTATTATGTTAAAAAAAAAAGAAATAAGAAGAAGAACCAGCATCTTCATTACTGTCAATCATTACTGTACATACGTTGTTCTCCGTTAAACTTTCCAACCCGACTGTAACCAGCTTCCATCTTTTCTCCTTGCAAGGAATCATATAATTTCCTATTAAAATTTCATCAGTCATATTTGCATGATAAAAGTTCCAGGGTCAACCTGAAATCAAATATTCCAAAGGTTAAAGAAGTAATTGGATAACTTTTTTTTGTTTCATACAAGAAATAATCATTCGTCCACTTCAATGGCCATTTGTAAATATAACCAGCGGGAAACGAACTGAAACGAACCCGGACCCTCACGACCGACAGTCCCGGTGACCCACTTCCGCCTTATTTCTCGTTTCATCTTGTTCTTCAACCGTCTATTCTCTTCACTCTCATACAACCTGACTCATTAATTGTCCATTCATTTATCCAAGTAGTATTAAACTTCAGAACCCTTTCGTAACAACAAAATAAATAAATCCACTGACGACCCTTAAGCCAATAAAGATTGCACAACGTCGTACCGTCATTTGCGGAAACTGCGATGCACCGCAAGAGAAAGTTTGGTTAATCGAAAACGCAAATTATTATCATTTCACGCGAGAACAACGAAGAAGTTACAAGAGACGTTACGAAATACCCGACTTTGTTCGCGAGAAACAATCAAGACAGTTCTTCGTTAATTACGTTTTTCAAATACGTATCCTTTCAATGACGAACTTTCGTTTTGCTTCGAGTCGATCGATCGATCATGAAAATCATCGAATTGACGAAGATCGTAATTGCCTTGTTAGAGTAAAAAAAGAAACGTGTCAACCGCTACTCGACGCGTTGCTGGATTGACGGAAGCTTCAATAGAATCATACTGGTCTCTTTGACCTCGGGTTAATTTAGTTTTTTGCTAATGTACAGTTAAAATTCATTGTCCTCAAGTGGGGCTTTGTTAAACGGTATTTACTATAGCTCTATATATATATATATACACACACAGACCAATACAGAGTCGGTCGCACGACTCGAGCATTATTCTTCTGGTATTCGCCCTCGATTGACCCCGATAAAGACTGTCCATTGCTGATACCAATATATAGGTATCAATATAAAATTGCAAATTCTAGTACAAAGTCATTCTGATCGTAGACAGTCAATCGATCAAACGTATAACCTTAGAAGAGAAAATATTACGACACTGTCACAGAGTAACGGATTGTTTAACACTTTCTTACTGTCTGTTTAAAAATATCCGTTGCATAATTTACCTTGTCGAAGAAGTCATTTCCATCGATCACGAACCAGATCTGCTCGGAATGGTTTGCGCGATTACGTAACACGGTCTTGATCGATTAACGTGCTGATGCAAGCAAGGTATAACGCTTCTTTCGCTGTACTCCTTTTCTATTGACGTTAATTAAAAAGCATTAATGCAATGACGACTTTATAGAGAACCGGTCGTTTGGTCGATCCGGATTCTTCTCTTTGTTGTGACCTCATTGTACCACTAACCTACTGACGAGATCAACATCCTTACTGAAACGTAGCTTACAATTTCCATTCTGGTTTAACCTGGAAAATGCGATTGTTTTACCGGTTAATTGTTTGTCGATGAGGAATGATAAGAGGGCATTTGTTCACGTGATTATGAAGGAATATTTATATTCGATAAATATTATATATAACTTTGCGTTAAATTCAGACCGTTAAAGTCACACAAGATTTACGTTAGCTATGACAGTTTTAAATGGGCCTATCCCGGCTTACCACTGTAGTCAAGTGTGTTTCTTTTAATTGTGATTTTTTCGCGGGAAATTCAAATGCGTCTTTATTTAATGCCTTTGGATTACGTTGTCTGTCCATAGTGCGAGCTGTTCGTGTTTGACTGTTACGAGAGAATTATGCAGTTAGCAAGGTCTGAACGTTCGCCACGTGAATTTTTACGTTTCGAAGGTTAAGTACTCGGCGGTGCATAATCGCGTACTCCCGATCGTGACTCAGAAGTCAGAGACCAAGAGTGGAGCGCGTTTTGCCCCTCCTTTCCCAAAGGCAACGGAGCAGTCTCGCCCGAGAAAAGAGAAGAACCTCGTCGAGGCCTACTAGCCAGGGTATTTGGAACACGGCCGATCAGTTCCTACGACGCGTACCTGACAAACGGACGAGGAAACTCTTACACGTTCAACGGTAAAAAAAAGGAATGATTTAAAGTGTCCCTACGCGTGCTTTTGGTTTGGATCCTTTGTGAGGTCGCTTTCTCCCACGCACCTTGAATCCGGTCGAATTTTACGCGCGAAAAATCGAACGACGCCGATCGTCACTATTCACGCGTCGCGTAAGTCAATTGACTTTACGAGGCTATACGACAATCGTGAGATTTTCGTGACAATTGATTAAGGTGATTAGAACGAGGATTTATTTGTTTCTTTTAATTTTGACAAGTCACTTGCAATATGAACTTGACAAAATTAAACTATCTCTTTTTAAGAATCGAATTTAGACATTCATTTGTATCTGGTGGTGGATTCGAATATTGCCGTTGTGCAATGCCCAACGCAGTAAGTTATATTAGTTATTTTTATTCTGGTGTGAGTATCCTATTGCTTTAGTTAATCTACAGGTAAGTTCTTTGCTATGGAAGAGATTGCGTTATGGTTCATGAGATTAGCTAACCTAGATTTTCTTGGATTACGATGAACGAATTGAGCGTCATCTTGTACGTCAAAGGTATTCATCAATGATTACAATTCGTATTGCACTGTTGCAGTTAATCATAGAGCAGCAATCGGTCTCTTGGAAAGTAAAGAGAAACTTCTTCAAGAGTAATTGCCCTTGTCACGTTTCTTGAGCCATAACGATAAATACAGTTCCTAACAAAGCCGTCACGTAAATTCTAATTGTAATCCCGTACAATTGTTGTGTCGCGCTCTTAAGTGCGAATTGCATCAGAAGCATCGAGTAAGAAAATTAATTTTTCGCACAGGAACAAGTCAGGACCGGTACTCGAGCTGAAAAAGTCCGTGAAGATTGTCAAGCATGTCCGAGGGTTGCACAAGGTGCAGGGGCGCCAACTACACAGGAAGTTCTTTGCAACTGGGCTCGACTTCCGCCGGTGGAACCGGAACTGGACCAGGGACTGTACCGAGTTGCACGACTGCGCGAAGAGTACAGGTGCGAGCAAAAGTTCTTTATGGTTCAGGAAAGGCCATAGCAAACATGCAAGCTCAGGAAAAGGCCGCGAGACACTGACGAGGTAAAGTTAAAAAATTTGTTAAATGTTTTTGTACAAAAATGAATGAAAGCACTAGATTAAATTTGTAAACAAAAATGATAAAAAAGAGGATGCAGCTATTAAGTGATAGTTATTACAATTTTTTATAATTAAGTATCTATCTGGCTTAATGGGCCAATCAACACTTGGGGGATTCCCCGCGTAAAAGACGAGAAAGCGGACGATCAAAATTCCATTAAGGATTCGCCGACAGGTCGTCACGAGAATGAACACTCACATAAAGGTCGTCCACACTGAAATAATTGACTAACAAGACAAGTTCTTGCTCAAGGTATAGGTATAACAGTAAAAATGTGCAAAAACACAGCAAAAAAATATTAAGTCGCCCCGGGCGAACTTCAAGCACGGATAAGACGGCTCGAGCAGCTTCTTCGCCGGTTAGTATCTGGTTAACCACGAGGAGGAAAGATCACCTTGACCTTTTACTTGAACCGATAGAAAATACTTGAAAAAGGGTTTGGTGTCAAATCATTCCTTTTTTTTGGAAAATTTTTACATTCTCTTGTGTTCCTTAAAGTGATATGGATTAACCGAAAGTGAATTAAATATAAAGTGTCATTAGTGATATAAAATGTATATAAAAATATTGTGAGTTTGACATTTTGAACGTTTCTCTACTGTAAAAATATTTATTGAAAATTTTTCAAAAATCATGTATCACGCGTTATACTATTTTCGTAAGAGTTTTTGATATTCGAATCCAGGATACCGTTATACGTTTCTAACAAACAAGACAGCTTATGTAGGAAACCTCTAGTTTCTTTTTTAATCCGCACATCCGGCACGGGATTGGTGCGGTTCGTTTGGAATTACAGTAATTCTGATTCTAACTCGTTGCCGCCATTTGCTTCGAATTTTTTTTTCGAAAATCATAGGCTTCGCGTTTTCTTGCTTTGAACGAGTCGAGACAGTTCCGTTTTAAATGTTGTAACATACTCTTGTCTCAGGACAGTAAGATCATATGAATAATTTCCCTAGTTTCATAATTTTACATTCCTAATAAATGACAAGGTCTAGTTTAAATATTGATAATAAAAAAATGTTATCAGTTACGTAATTACCTAAGAGACTCAGGAGTTATATTAGCTTTTAATTGCGTTATGTACACCAGTAACGATAGTAGTCAGTATAATATAATTTAACAATGAAAAGTGTAATTATAGGATTATAAAATATAAGTTAATTCAATTTTGAGAAAGTGAAATTATACGCCATTGTAATTTTTATTATGTTTATTCTTCAACTGGTTAGCAACTTTCTTCGCCTTTTCTTTCTCTTTTATTCGAATGTTTATCGATTCTTTATTAACTGTCTGTAAAATATGGAGTAACGTTAATTCAGTCTGTCCAATGAGAAACAAATAACTGCTTTCCGGTTGAAGATTGTGAGAAAGTATCGATAATGATAGGAGTGTTTATCTGTTAACAGAATCACCGTATTTTCCCTTTCCTCGGTATTGGCCCACGACCTGCTGAAGAAACACGAGCAAACTGACGCGCAGCGATCTTCGTCAATCCTGGAGGAAGAAGCTGGAAAAAATGTGGAGAAAGCTTCCGTCATTGAAAGTGGGGTCGAGGATATAATAGGGAGAAAGTATGAGGATCCAGACTCAGATTATCCCGGCATACTGGAGAGCAAGGATGATAACGTAAGGATTCTGGATGGACCAGTTGATTCTGGGTATAAAACGAAAATCGAATTATCATCATCGCTTTCACCTGTTTTGGAAGACACTAAAGAGGTAAAGGGAAGAGAAAGTGAAGAAGAGAAAAAAGAAAAAGAGGTAGAGAAATTCAGTGGTAATTTGGTTAGTGTTATCACTGAGTCTGATAACGTCACGGGACAGGATGGTGGATCGATTGATACTAGGAGGTTTCAGAAATTAAAAAAATTACGATCGTTTCGTTTTGGTGATAACGATGATAAGAAGGTAATCAGTGATGCTCAAGATGTTATTGCGAAGAGGTTGCGCGGTGAGAGTCTGCCGGAAGTATCTAGGGAGTATGACAAGATAGTGCAGAATGTTCGAAGATTGATTGAAGTTGAAGATAAGAAATTGAGAGTCGGTACTGATGAAAGTGATGATTTTGAAATAACTAAGAAAGCGGAGGAGGATAATTTGAAGAGAATCAAAACTGAAGAGTCTGGATACAGGGAAGAGACTGTTAAGGTAAAAGACGTTACTAAAGAAAGGACTAGGCATGATAACAGTACGGGAGAGAAATTTTTGAAAAATATTTCAAGAAATGGTGGAATCGAAAATAATTTACGGAAAAAGGAAGACGACAGAGTCTTGAGTAAGGAAAATGTCAGTTCACTGTCAGAAGTCAAGCAATCAGATACTGGGAAAAGATTTATCAAAATTTCCAGTTCTTCGGAAACAATGAATGCCACTGATAATGAGAATTTCGAAAAGGTTCAATTTTATCCACTCAAAGGTACTACTGTGATTTATGATGAAACTACCTTCAAGCCCATCCTGGCCGACGATCTACGTAGGAAGCTCGAGCATCCCGAAGAAGAGGTACATTATTTACCAATGCAATCCTGGAGTCCAACAACGCAACCAAACAAGCATAATCAGCTGAGAGGTGAAAATTTCGAACCGAGCGAAGAAGACGTAATGGCGGCTGTGAATTTTGGAATACGAGCAATGAAGAATCTCTACCAAATCAAAGAACCTAGACTATATTCAATGGGTAAGTCTACTGACAATTCCCATACAAGAATCATGAAAAGAAAAAATCATCCAAATATTCTGTAACAATATTTTCACAAAATTTAGGACTCTTTCTAAATCCTGACAATCCGGCACGTTTCGTAGCAGCTTTCAATGATCAAACACCGGAAGCAAAGGAATTGGCGAAATACGGATACGCCGCTTTGGTCGGTGTCAAAAAGTTTATAAGCAAGTAAGTCAAGTTACTTTTGTTAACAATATTAATTTTTTTCAATCACAGTAGATTCTCGTTAAGCGAAAGTTTTTGGGGGTGTGAGATAAGGCGATTCGAAGGAAAGGATTACTTAACCAAAGCCCCTACTCTTCAGCATTCTTTATCAGAATTCATTGTCCTTCCTTGTTTCCAAGCACGCAGTCCTTCTGCTTGTAAAACGATACACCCGGTAGCTGATAGTAGGGACAATCCGAATTCCCCAAGACGCAAGCAATCTGAGAAGAAGCGTTTACTTATCCAGCATCCACTTAACGGGAGTCTACTGTAGACTATACGTCATAAATAAATAATATACGTAAATATAAAACATCTTTCAATCTGTCATTTCAGCAATCCTGATATCTCAAGAGGAATAGACATGCTTAGAAACAATAGACGTTTTTCACTTCAAAGGCAGTGTCCTCAGAGAGGAACACCCGAATGTCCTCCAGCTAGTTTGAGATACAGAACAGCTGACGGAAGCTGTAACAATCTTGAAAATTTATGGTGGGGTTCTGCCATGTCCACGATGCAAAGGTAAGTGGTCACGTAAAGTCGAATTTACCAAAATCATTAACTTTATCGTTGTAACACAATTGATCTCGTATACGCATGACAACAGATTATTGCCGCCATTTTACGATGACGGAATACAGTCAGTGCGAAGATCGATAACGGGAAAAAGTCTGCCAAGTGCCCGAAAAATATCTGATTTGATTCACGAGGATCGAGACGTGCCAAATCCGTCAATTACACACATGCTGATGCAGTGGGGTCAATTTATAGATCATGATATTACAGGTAAGAAATTACCTGATCAATAAAAATAATAAAATTGTACGTCAACGTATTTGAATTATTTATTTATTTATTTATAGCCACTGCTCAAACCAGAGGATTTAACGGAACAGTACCGCAATGTTGCGTCGGTCGTGGAGATGATTTTCAGCCACCAGAATTTATGGTAATTTCGCAGAATATTTTAATCTACGATAATAGGGTCACGTGGTTAACCCTTTTTTGTTTTCGCAAAAGTAGCTTGTAAATTGTAAAAGTTGAGGACAGTTTTTTAAAAATATTACTCTATGGTCTATTTCAGCATCCGGAATGTCTGCCGATTAGGGTATCACCTAGGGATGGATTCTATAGTCGATTTAATATACGGTGTCTGGAGTTTGTAAGAAGTGGTCCAGCGCCTAGAGAAGATTGTGGTTTCGGTCCTAGGGAGCAGCTTTCCCAGGTGACGAGCTATATCGACGCTTCCACTGTTTACAGTAGCAACGCCAGAGTCAGTGACAGTCTCAGACTATTTCGCAACGGTTGGTTAGGATTCTTTAGTTTAGTAATTAGTATCTCCATTGATTAGTATGCTCACTGAGTTGTTATTAATTGCAGGACTATTGAAGTATGGCAAACTACAGTCCAGGAAGCCGCTTTTACCCAGACAGGATCTACTGAATGATCTTTGTCAAAGAGGATCCTTAGCTACTGATTGCTTCATGGCTGGCGATGGTCGTGCTGTTGAACAACCAGCTCTTACAACACTTCACGTTGTTTTCCTTAGACAGCACAACAGGATTGCCACAGAATTGGCAGCCCTGAATCCGCACTGGAGCGACGAGAAGCTGTATCAGGAAACTAGGAGGATAATAATTGCACTTATGCAGCAGATAACATACAGAGAATTTTTGCCAGTGGTACTTGGTGAGTCTTGTAGGGGATAATTTTGAGAATAAATCTCTGATAGTATTGGATTAATTTAAAAAGTACAATTTTCCTTGCTTGGTTTTGAATTTTCTTCTTTTTTCCAGGTGGGGCAGTCATGGAGAACTTTGATCTGGATATTCGTAATAAGGGTTACTACGATGGTTACGATTCATCCATCAATCCAAACGTAATAAATTCCTTTGCCACTGCTGCATATCGTTTTGGCCATTCCCTTGTGCAGCCTAGTTTTGTTAGATTTGACAGCAGACATCGCCCAATACCAAATAGTAAGTGATTCGGTAAATATGTTTTGATGCAAAGTAATAGATTCTCTAGATTTTTCTATGGTTGACGTATAATAATGAAACTTGACTGTTTTATTCTTATTTCAGATGTTTCTATTCATAATGAGTTCAGTAACCCCATAAACCTGCAGACTGCTGGATCAGTTGACAGATTGCTCTTGGGATTGGTCAATCAACCATCTCAAATGAGAGACGAGTTCATAACTGAAGAATTGACGAATCATCTTTTCCAAACACCGAATTTTCCATTTGGTATGGACCTGGCTTCCTTGAATATCCAAAGGGGTCGTGACCATGGGATTCCACCTTACGTGAACTGGCGTGAACCATGTGGTCTCAGTCCCATAAAGAACTGGGAAGATCTGAAGCGAGTGATGCCGACGTCTTTAGTCAGGAAGTTCTCGCAGGTTTACGCGTCTGTGGAGGACATAGATCTATTTCCTGCTGGACTCTCCGAGTTCTCTGTTCCTGGAGGACTCGTAGGACCTACCTTCGCTTGTATCATTGCTCAGCAATTTAGCAATCTGCGTAGAGGAGACCGTTTCTGGTTTGAAAATCCAGATGCGGAGAACAGCTTCACTCCTGCGCAGCTGCAACAGTTGAGGAGAGTCACGTTGGCTCAGATTTTATGTAAAACCATGGATAGCATTGACACCATTCAGCCATTTGTGTTCCTGATTGCTGATGACTTCAGGAACGGTAGATTGCCATGTAAGAGTGCACTGATTGGTAATCTTGATCTGAGACCCTGGTTGGAGAGAATCTCTGGAAGAACAAACAGCCAGGAAGATGCTGAAGGTGTCTCTGCTGAGTCGAGGAACAAGGAGAAGAGCTTCTTACCCATCTTCAAACCAATCAAGACTAATATACATCAGCACAATAAGATCTCCGTAAAGCGTCCCCTGGGCTCCCATGAGAATCTCACTATTGTCGTTCAAAATAATGCTGTCAACTCACCGGTATTTGTGAACGACGCTTTTTCAGGAAGCAACTTTCAATTTACACAGCAGACGACACCTGGTTCACAGAAGCCTGGAAGACCATCCCCAGGATTTGCAGGATCCAATGGGCACGATGGGTTTGGCAGTACCAGTAAACCATTCCATCATGGAAGTTATGGTCAATCTGGGATTCCATCAGTGATACCAAGGCCTATACAGAGTCATCATCCAGGTGGACCATATATCCCACACAGCTTTAACGATCCCAGTAATCCAAATCCTCCAAATTATGGTTTTGTCACAAAGCCTGTTAGTGAACAAATATCCAGTGATGTATTTTTTGACTCTCTTACCACTCCTGCCAACAGACCAAGTCTCTACACCTACTACACGACATTCAAACCTAGACCTACAAGACCTTCGAAGCCTGTTAATCAATATGATAACCCCAAACCAGGTTATCCACAAGGTAGTACCGGTTACCAGGATGAAATTTCACGACCACTCTACGGAAGCTCTCGACCACCCTACGATAGTTCTAGACCAACTTCAGGATCATGGACGTCCAGTAAACCACAGTATGATGGTCATAGTCATTCATCAGGTGCTTACCCAACATGGACCCATAAACCAATGTATAATGGATGGAGTTCTGAAGAATCCTGGTCCAATACACCAAACAGTCACAGCGATTTTGATGGTTGGACAAATATTCCGTCCTATCAAAAAAGACCTAGTAGTAGACCCATGGTAGAAAGTGATCCAGATGGTTGGCAAGATATTCCAAATGGACAGAATAAACCAATTCCATCAAGACCTCAATATTGGTCTGAATATGGAAGTTCTACCACAATAAGATATCCATCATCGACAAATAGGTATCCATCATCCACAAATAGGTATCCATCATCAACAAATAGGTATCCATCATCAACAAATAAATATCCATCATCAACCAGCAGATATCCATCCACCACAAGCAGATATCCAAGCAGCAATTTTTACTACGATCAAAACTTCCAAATTCAAAATGCTCAGGAGAACATAAATCCGCGTCCATTGAAAACACAGAGTGTCACCATCGTAACGGAAACGGATGAGGCTGTTCATTACACTGAAAGCAATCGTTACGGTTCCGGGAACAATAACAATGTCAAGATTGAAATTCCAAAGCCACTGATAGCCCAGCACAAGGACGATGACTTCGAGCTGTTCAAGACAACCGAGCCCAGACGACCTGGACAGTATTATTACGAAAAGAATGTCCTCCATCGTTATCCCGACAGGACCCCAGTCAATCAAACGGATTTTAACCAGAACAAAACTCAAAATTATTATCATGACAAAAATGACGATTCGATTCCGTACAACAGCGAAGATCAGCACGTGAAGGATGATGATGACGAGGACGAGGATGTCCCATTGCCTGACTTACTTGATCAGAATGAAGATGATCAGTCGTATCAGGGCAAAATAATGATTGATAGTAAATATCAAATCGAACATTTAAATGATGACAGGCAGACGCAATTTTCTATAAATTCCGTCACCAAAGCTCACGTCGTTCAAGAGGAGGTCAAACTTACTACGACTGCTACTATCGTTTTGGATGATGATGACAACAATGACGGTTCTGAAGATCAAGTATCCGATGATTATAATAATTACGAAGAAGCTGATGACGATCTTAATGGAGCTTATTCTGAGAATATCAAGAGCGTCATTAAGAATTCTAACAGGTAATTATTCAGGGACGTTATCATTAATATATATTTACTATAATTAATTATATGTCTATGATACTTGATTTTTGGGATTGATGATATATTTTATTAAAATTGCAGATCTAAGGAGAGCCGAGAAATATCGAAGACGACGTCGAGTATCGAAGACTCAAAAATGGCGTCGAGTGAATTCACGAGTGCCAAGGAATCATCGAGTAACGTTAGAAGACGGGGAACTTAGGCTTCGTTAATAGTCTTCTTGTCTCAATGACTGTTAAATAGTATAATATTATACATTAATTTAATTTCAAGATTACTCGTACATAATTTTAATTAATTCGACTACTCGTTGTCCGCCAGTGATCCGTGATCTATCGAAATAACTATCGATCGATTGATCAAATTCCTAGCGCAATTATTATCTCGTGAAATTGCTGAGCAGCAACGTACAGTCGAATTGCTATTTATTCTTCTCGTTTCTAGACACTTTACCATTCCTATGTACGTCATTATTAATTATTTAGAGTTCGGACCTTATTTATTATTTCAAACCAACTTCGTACTGCAAAAGTAATAATTTTTTAGAGCAGCACTCAAGGTAGAGTGTCCAAATATATATTAGCGATAATTGCCATTGAGAATTTCGTGAAATCAGCAACGAGTCTCCTATTCGAATTATTCAGCTTGCACCAAGAATCCAGCAATGGCACGTGGATTATTTAATCAGGCTTATACAATGAGAATTCCGATAACGTACCAGGAGCAATAATTAAGAATAGCCCAGTAGATGAGATTGAATTGGCTTCCCTGTTAAATGATTATTAAACGTCCATTATACAAAATTGATACTCTTCGCGCGAACGACAATGAAAAATTTTGTAAAATAATTTACAATTACGTATATTGTTAATATAATTTTTATTATAATATTATTATAATCTCATACTCAACCCACTACCGGACTATTCAGAAATAGTGTTAGAACATCCTGACCGAAGTACCACGGTCTAACAGTAAATATAGACTGGCGCAGCCTGTTCGAATTATGCGCGGCACGTCGCAGCAGCTTCTGTTTCGCAGCGAATAATATCATGAAAATGGCCTAATTGAAGTCGTTGCTCCAAATCTTATGTTACAGCTGAGAGAGACAGAAAAAAATAGGCGGTGTACGTGTTAATGAAAAAAAGGAGAAAAAATAGAACATCCCATATGACGTCTATTGCGTGAACTTTTGTCACGATTCCATTTTGTTCACGTATGCATATAATGCAGCTCTGGTTGCAAACGTTGCAATTTTCTATGCAACGCGAGATGCACTTTTTAAAGAGTGTTTTATATTGCACGTATACAGCTTTACGAATGTATAACATCGATGCTTGGTATTCAGATGGGTTATGTATTGAACCGTGAACTTTGAACTATTAAATTTATTTATTTTGATTAGCCTTAACAGAGCGTTACGTATGGCTTTACGTTAGAGTAATATTTTGAAAAAATTTTTTTGTGCCCTCAATAGCTGTGCTGTTGACGAATATTATGATTTTTAAGTTTTTTAGCAATCGTGGCGTGTTTTTTTGTTGGGAGAGAGGGAATATACAGGAATTTTAATTTTGACGTAAATCATTAAAATCTCAACCTATTTTCGCTTGGAGTTCAAGTCATTTGAATTTGTCTGAGTGGAATTCGAAGAGCGTAGCCTAGTTAAGAGAACTTTGAATCTTCCTGAAAGTGTCGTCGACGGGTGTCGACTATTTTCAGATCCGCAGGTTTCTGACTCACGAGTCAACGGACGATGCATAAATCGTTACGTTCGTGGAGAGACATTTGCTGCCGAAGATGCAGCACGAAAATGCAGAAAATGTTATTCCGTAAGAATTGTCATTTTATGCGTCACGATAGTGACGTCATGATAGTGACGTCATGATAGTGACGTCACGGAACAGCGTATTACAATAGACGGCAATCTTGTAAATAAAAACATAATGCAACGATAGTAATCGCTGACGAATCACTATCAGTCGAATAATATGTCTGGGATAAGAGTGCAGGATAGGCACTGATAACACGTTATCGATAAATTGATTGATTTTATTTATGGTTCAGTTCCCTCCTCTTGTACCTTGTCAGTGTTTTAATTGATTTAATGCCAGATGAAAAGCAATAACTGTTATTGTTGAGATATTTAAATAATTTTATCTTGACATCAATTCTTATCCTGAATGTCAACAATGACAATTTTGTTATCAATTGATAGTACGCATTGATGAATTCTACTGGTAGATTCGAAATAATAGAAGGAACAATTATATTAAGTAATAATAGAAAGAATGATTGGTTTTTTTTTAATATTTGCTTAATTCTATAACGTTATCAATTTTACAAATTGATATTAATTGATCGATCCTCCCTGTAGATGTTCGTGAAATTTCATTTAATCAAATATCGCCAGTAAATTCCAGTCGTGTGAATACGTCAGGCCGTACGATTTCGCATATGATTTATCTTTGGAAATGGAGTCGAATATCGTACAAGTAGAAACAAGTTCAGACTCTCTTGAACCTTTCACCTGGTCGAAAATTAGAAAGCCGTTAGACCAGCAATTGCTCTGAAAGGCGCAGGCGCACCCTGTTTTTCTCGAGGGATAAATCAAGGCGAATATTCAAACGAGAAAAATAGTTTGCGCATTAAGGAACGAGCAACAAATCATTTATGTCTCAGGCATCGGCTTGCCGAAGCGCGTAAACACACTTGGCTCGAGAATATCGCTGCTTCTGGTTTACGGGGTCAGCTGGAAAGAGCAAAAGGAAATTGAAGTCGGGTCGAACGATCGAAATGCAGTTTTCGATGTCACGACCTGAATTCGCGCGAGGCGCGTCGACCGATCTGAAGACGGCAAGGCGTCGGGACGCAATAACAGGTTAGTCTACAGTTTAACTAATTAAGTTTGACGAGAGATGCTATGCGACTTGTGAAAGCCAATATGTCGTGGATGGAAATAAAAAGAAATTCAAGGTTAGAGAAAAAAGAGAGGTTAGGACTCGTTACGCAGGTATGGATAAGTGCTGGTCTGTTTTTGTGTAAGTCAGCCTTTTTTTTTTCTAACCTGCGAAAGTTTTATTCTCCGGCTTAGGTACGCCTAGGTGAGGATTCATTAGGTGAGGCCTATTTGGAGGCTGCTTTGTAGTAATTCTTTGAAATTGTGGCTGCTAACGAATGGCCGTCGGGCTGGTTTAATTAACAGCTTTGTTCTACGTTATAAACGCCAGCCGAATACGGAAAACCGCTAAAACGTAGGAGAAAGAAAGTTATTAACCCCCAGAGGGTCATAAGCCATTAGTATGCACCAGGACTCGGCACATAATCCCACCTACGTATTAAATCAACGAGTAGTAGCAACCTAAAAAATGCAACTCGTGAAAGAATCCTAATCGCCTGCCCGAGACATTGTAATTAAGGTTAACTGATACCATTGCTTATCTCACGAAAATTCTTTGGATTTTATTAATTTACTTTCAAACTTTAAAGAGTTCGTCAAGCGTTATGCATCATGGTCGACAAAGCAGGACTCTGTTGTTATCGACAAAGATTCCTCGTATGATGAACCGCAGAATGAAATCAGAAACAAAGAAAAATCTATAATCGCCAAGGTAATTACTTTCATCAGCAATAATCTTCTGTAATATTTCAAATAATGCCGCCAATCTTTGAAGTTCCAGCACAGTCCGCATGCGCGTCTGAACAGGAATGGCGATATCGGAGCAGCAAAAAAAGAAGCAGGACGCCGTACTGTACGAACTGGTCGTGATGAGAAGAGCAGGATCAGCCGGGAAGCTGCGGAACGCTGGAAAGGGAATGCTCGGAGTATATATGTTGTAATCGTAAGAGTGGGGATAGACAGTTCAGATTCCATCGTTCCGAGCGGCCAAGCATAGGAAGCGTTGGACAGTCGCTGGCGGCGCGTCCCGGGCGCTAGTCGCTACGATGTTTTCTTGGTGCGTTCGTTTCAATGGCCTCCCAGGGCTCATCCTTGCCGCGCTCGCGTTCATCCTCCTCTCGTATCCGTCGAGGGTCCAGTGCAAGGATGACTTCGCCTCGCGGATGCTCGACATCACGGAGGATATGGATGAACAACTCAAGGAGATAATGACCTCCCAGGTCGTAACCTATTCGACGATCAACAAGACAGGACTACCTTACAACGCCACCACCAAATTCAACCCCAAGGGCATGGGACAGCTGTACAATGTGACGAACATGTTCATCGATTTCGTGCAGACCAAGCAGGCCTACCCGGAGGGTAAGTCCAAGTGTTTATATTCAGTGAATTGGACCAGTTGCTTCCTGTTAAAAGGCTAGAATTCCTCGTCTAAGGATACGCCCTGCGAGGGTCTCGCGCGAAATGAAAATGGCCGGCTGGTTGTTGGTAAACAGACCGCTGTCAAAACTACCCAACAAAATCGATCGAACCTACCCCCTTAAGCAGCCCCATAAAATTTTGTCAAACCCTGGAATATCGTGCGTGGGAATCTTGAGGTTATCTGCTGTTTTCCTTCACTTTTTTCTTCTCTTGCATTTCGTGCCAGTCTTCTTCCTCGTATTCCTCTTCGTGTCTGTTTCCTGCTTAACAGTGACTCAAACTTTCGTTGACAGATACAGGGCTACTGGGTAGTCTGCTAGTCTCAGATATCCTGACGGGTCACGTTTTTCAAAATTTATTTCTGGCTTCTCAGTTCTTAACGTTTCCTTGCGTTTACGGAGTGCACTCTGATAAACATCTTGCTATAGAGGATGCGTAAGAGTCCGTTGGTCCCCTTGTAAGAATAGTTTATCTCAAGCGGTGTCTCTGTCCTTAGTGATCTCATTTACCGAGAAAAGCCTTTCTGATTGCGTTGCCTTATCTTTTATCTTGACGTTTCCTTTTGCTTCGTTACGTTTAAAACGGAAGGCCGATCGATACCGGAGGACAACAGCGTTTATTGACGTCGAACAAAGGGACGCTAACAATTCTTCTGGCTTCTTACAATTTTCGCAGTCGATGGCGTTGCTTATCTATAACTCTGATAAGACTCTTCAAAATTGCATTTTTTTATGAACAACGTTCTACCTTGTCCGTCAGTGCTAACCACTTCTGACCATCTTTTCTTCTTTTGGTACGAGGGGTTGATGGTAACAGCTGTTTGCCAGGGACATCAATTTCATTTTATTACCCCTTTACGACAAAGAAGTATGTTGACATTTAATCACCTCGTTCCAACAGCTCGCATTGATTTTTCCCTTTTTCACCTTTTTTTCCCTCTTATCGTGCTTTATCGATTCACGTTTATCGGCTCGAACCGAAACTGTCGTGGCTTCCGTCGCGATGGCGTTGCCAACGAATTTGCGAAATAAAATGTGAAAATCGACGGGTTTTCAAAATTTATGTAAAATACCGCCATTCTATTGATTCCTCGATATTCGTACAATCGACCAAAATAGATTTTACATTAATTATTATCGACACTACGATGGCATTTATTTATTTTGGGCAGTCGTTACATATTTTTCTACGGCCAGTCGTAATATTTTATGTTCATACCCAAATCGCGCACTGTGAATACCGGGTCTTATTTATCTCTGATAACGTTACAGCGCACTCTTTCCCTCGGAAGCTGTTTTCCTCGAATACTCGGAAACGGATAATAAACCTACAACCAACCAGTCATTTGTTCCCTCGAAGTCTTCTGGTTTACCCTAGAAAACGGTTGTGGCCGGTCTTCTTCGGTTAAATGAATTTTACGACGTCGTACCAGCCGGATCCTCCGGCATTTTTACCAGGGAATTGCTCCAATACCCGCGCAGAAGAATTTTTCGCATTTCCACGGTGTTTCCAGTGGTTTTTTTTCCTCCCCCACGAACAAAGGACCATTCTCATACGCTTGGTAAACTTTTGCACTGTTAAAACAAGCGCTGAACTGTTCATATAAAGTTTCCCGTTTACGTAGAAAGCATAATTTTGTTTCTGGGCATAATATGGGATTCCCTACTTTTTCTCTAAATCTACTAGTCAGTACTCCAGTCTTGTCTACTACAATTTTGAGTTAAATAACTATTTACATTTCAATGACTCAGTGGAATTTTTTGAATGCAATTTTCAAACGATTAATTTTTTTTAAAAGATGCTACAAGATATTCATCTCATCCTCATAAACACGTAATCCGTACAGTATGATGTTTTAATGAAACGTAAAGTACGTACAGTGCTGGTCAAAAGTCTTGACACTGTGCAATACGTTTGACCAGCACTCCACTGTGCCAATACTTTTGACCAGTACTATACGTCGAAATTATACTCGAGTATATATATATATCTTGTATTTGTGCGCATTGTGTATCTCCTAGTATTACATAGGCATATACTTACATATGTACCCTGGCATGTAGAAACAATTCACAGTACCTATATATACATACACGTGTCCCATATTTCGCATAAGTGCACAGCTTGCACCAGTAATCGACACGATTCATCATCGTTGCATCGATGCAATACGATAGCAGTCGGTGCAAGGAAATTTCTCACAATAAAATTTCTAAGAAGACTTCCAGGTTATACGAGTGCTAAATGCAAATGATAAAAATTATTTTAGATAACCATTTCTCGTGATACAAGCATAGATAAGAAACGACTAAACCACAATGGAAATACGTTCAATTATCTGTGCGTTATTCATGTAATTCTTGAAAATTTGTAAAAATTCTCTTATCACTAATCAGCTGGCTGATTGGTTGACAGAAAATTCCATACGTCCTTTTGTTCACGTGTCAGAATTCATAATCTATTATCAGTGCCTGTTAAAGTGCCGTTGCACGGCATAATAAGTTACTTACAGTCAATAACAGTTGGTAACTATAGTTAAATGTATACCAGAGTCATTGGTTTTCTGTTTTAGATATCGATTAATCGAATTTCAAGTAGCGGCCGAATCTGCGATATGAAATTAGCCTAATGCACCGGGGAACGTGGATGGAACGATTAATCGTTTCGCGAGAAGAACGGAAGTGACGCGACGGAAACCCTTTGAACTCGACTTTATTATATCGAAATCGATATCGCCGGCGTTTCCTGAAAGAATTATTATTAGGACAGTCAGTAGGGACGACGTTCCCGTAAAATAGGCGTCGTTTATGAAATCGCTGAACATTCCAGGGCCACTGACAATGAAACACAAAGCCTAATTCACTCGAGCGTTTCTAATCCGCCGTACGAAATCAGCGAAGCGAAATTACGTCGTTGGGACGAACGACTCGTTACTCGTTCCGACGCTCGTCGCGCGAGCGTCAATTTTCTACCAATCAGAAGGGAACCGGAGGATATTGACGTTGTTAAGTTAATTGACAGTCACAGGTCCTCCTGTCAAAATTAGTTCGAAATGATCTCACAGTGTCTCCGGGCAAAAAGCTGTGCCGTTGTCCCTTACGTTACTGGGTTAAGGGATTTAGGTTAGGTTAGATATGGTTCTGATTAACATTAAAGATCAGCGCGTGCGATTACCCTGTAATTATTTCTATTATCTTTAGACGGCTCTAATTTCCATTGATTTACTGTTACGCAATTACGTGCGTTTACCCTCGCGTCACGCCGGTGGCGCCATCTACGCATTAGAAACTAGCCTTGAGGATACCAAGGGGGGTTGCCTGTTGGACGTGGTATGTATGACATACAAAGGTGTCCGATCGAAGGAGGGATACCTTTTGTCGATCACGCGAACCCTGCGTCGCAAACAGAGTTATTAGATAATTTATGCGTGACTGATAGTAGGGGGTGAAAAAAGTTTTTATCCCTTTCCCCCTTCCTCTCCCCTCTCACGGTCTTTTACCTAGCGCGCTCAACTAAACGCTTTCAACACTCGCTCGCGTTATGCGCCAGTGAACTCGGCTTAATAAAAACGTAAATGGGCAGGAAAAAAAAAACAAATTCACCAGCTACCAAGGATAACCGTAAGAGGAAGGTTAAAGTCAAAACCAGACTGGCACTTGTTGCGAATCCACTCGAAGATTCCGATGAATAATTCATACGTATTTCGGTGTAGTAATTTTGAAAAATCATCCAAGTACCATATACTCCGTGCGCCGTAACCTCTCCGTGTATACGTTCACAACCTAAATTCAAATTTCAACCGTCAAATCGCAACTGTAAACAGTCATTGGTCGAGGGGATACAAAAAGGATAATGATGATTAGACCCGCCATTACAGTATCGACCCTAATCCTTTAACACTGTCAGTTCAAGTATCACTGTCGCTTATGGTCCATATATGTAATACTCCTATTATATTACTAGTCCAGCATCTCCCTGATAAGCGGAAACTGCGCCAAGAAGACGAAACAGACGATAACACGATATATACAGAGTAAATCATTTTTACTGTTGCGCGCAAACGCGAATGAACTCTGCTTATTCTCGCGACTAGTAAATGGAAGCTTCATTTTTTTTCTATCAATAAATAATATATATACTCTCACCATATCTTCTTAGTTATTTTATCAATTCGTCAAATACAACGCCGTCCAGCCTTCCCACGTACAACGCGCAAAAACCATAAACAATACGATCATAACCTTAAAAGTCGTCAGTTCGAAAATTGCCGACGAATTTGCGGGCGATTAATATAATTGTGGAAGTGAGACAGCGATATATACGTCTGCACCGTAATGTTTTTCGCCGCCTCGAGAGCCCTACTAGCAATATAGAAGTATATTACGTATATGTTAAACAGTCACTACGAAATTCCTCGGCTGGCGCTGGCAGCCAACATGGCGGCGAACGAAAAGCGGATACGCCGCATGCTGAGAGTTAATCATCGGTTAACAGCGCGCTGAACTCGAGTTTATGCCGGTGATTGTGTACTCTTAGTGTGTATACATATATATCACGTACTCATATACGCATACGAATATCACATATGACCGAGTGTCCAACGCGCGTTGCGATTCTCATTCGTGCGCGAATGCAGCCGACATTGTAAACACGTCGACGTGAAATCCTCTTAAGCCAACTTCACGGCGTTTCTGTACACGCACTACGACAATAACGCGTAACCAGCATCGTCAGCTAGCACTACTGGTACTGAACTAAAGCTAAGTTCATTCGACTGGAATAATACCCAGACCCTTATGCGTACGTACAGAATGTATTCTGTCTACGTGCATACGTATGTCAATATGTACTGGACTGTAGCCTGTATCTGTATATCTCATTTGCCTGGGTCTAGTTGAGTCTGTTTCTCTCTCAAAATGCATTTACCTACTGGATCACTATTGTATTTGCATATAGTACGATCACTAGTAATTCCTGTGGTGCTGCCTATCTCTCTGTTTTGTATGCACTAACCGGAATAATCCTGACCGCAGCCTTTTCATCCTCGTACCTGATATATACATTGGGTACATAGAGTGCTTATCGTCTAGACTGTGTAGTATGGCTTTGTGTATGTATTACGTAGAGGTTAGGTTAGGTTAGGTGCAGTGACAGTTGAATGACTCAAGTTGTTAGATAAAATCGACGACTGACCGAATGAATCTTCTAATCGTTTTACTGTGGGAAAACGGGAATTTGTTATCAGCTGTTTTGACTGGTAGAGATTGGGTGTATTTGTTGAGTAATGGGTGAGGGAGAAGTATATAGGTGTGTGTATATATATATTTGACTGAATTGCGTGTGGTATATGTATTCTTAAGTGGTTCTTCTTCTTGAACGGCAGCTGCGTGACGTTAAGGGGAAACAGGCTAATACGCGTAATAAAGGCAATACGCAAGGATGAGGTTGCGTCAGGTTAGGTTTTGTTTCGTGGCTGGTATATATAGGTAGTCTAGTAACTATAATCTATTCGTAGTAATTTACGTACGTGCTTCTTCGGTCGTTCGTCGTGACGTAAATTTATTGTCAGGATGGATGATTTCTTTTTTTTTTACGGCTGTAACTATGGTAAAGGATTAAGGCTGATTTTCAGTGCAGAGTCGGATCGTAGCCAGCTACGTCACTGTTGCTAGGGTTTCGATTATCTGGGTGCATTGTGCGACACGCTGGACGCGTATTTATCGAGAGTTCTGAACAATGGCGCGTGACGTAACGGCGTTTACGTTCCGTAGCTAACTTCACGATTAACTACGATACAATACGGTTCTTTATTGTTTTTTTATCCGTGGCGACGCTTGTGCACTGAGAATCGCGGGAACTGTACGCAACTGATCGGCCTTGCAGTTGTCTAGTTGGTATTTTTTTTTCTCGTCAACTGTGTACAGTCTGGTAACGAAAATGTTGGCGTGTGGTCTTACGGTAGAGAAATTTTATTTGCTGGAGTACCAAGGTACTTCCGCCATGTTTGGTCATGTTTGTATCGTTTGCAAGGATATTGGATATTTTTTGCCTGATTGTACATGATAACATCCAGCTTTCTCCAGGAGTTCTTACTCCACGTCTGTCGTGCCGTTGAGCGTCTTCTGCAGGATTTAGTCTTCGGGTCCATGATGAAACGGGAGCAAGTTTTTGCTATATGGGGACAGAGGGTACATTTTTCACGAGCAGGATCGGGTTCTGTAAAAGGAAGGAGACACGCCGCTGTTCCTCGCTGTTGATGCAAGTCCTCGTGCAGCCACGATACTCCTGGAGTCCTTTCTCAGGACGCAACGCAGTCTCGCGCGGTGTATTACGCTTTCTGAAAAATTTTTCCCGCTCCTGCGGAAGGTGGAGCAAAACGTGCGCGGATCGTTTTGCAATAAAAAAAAAATTCGCAACACAGTAATAATAAAATCCCCGCGTTTTACTCGATAATCGGATTGTAGCTGGGCGCGTACAAGCCAGCTACCATAGGATATCGATGTACATACATACCTGCATACCGCGAATGAATTGTAAATAAACGGGAAAGAGGTAAAAACGAAAAAAAATCACTTCACGAGGAGCTAATAAATTATCGACGCGTCAGGTAATCGTCGTTGCATCCACGCGAGCATGGTTGAAAATTTGGCTCGTTGAAAATTCCGCATATGAATACATTTTTGGCACAAACATCGTTGTGCGTCCTGTACCCCTTAATAGCGCACTTAACACTGCACCGGATGCGCTGACTAATTATAGTTTTTGAAATTTAGAGAAAAAATGCATTATTTACTCGCCATAGTCCAAGGACTACGTCACTCGTCTATAGTATCTTTCTAGGTCGAAGGTCAATCCCTTTAACGATACTACAATTTTGTATTACTGTACAGTACCAGCAAGATCTTAGTAACCAAGCTTCCTTCATCCGCAGACAGACGCTTCGGGCAGCGTTCGAATGAGACATTTCGTCGAGAGACGCTTAAATATGCACGTGGCGATGCATCCGGCGCGACACTCCTGAACTCGTGTCACTTATGCACCACGTCCCTTGGATCCTCGTCTCAGAGGCCAACTCGTGCAGTATGGATAGGGCGCATATACATATGTACACAGCTGCGATCTAATACGGATGTACATAGATATTAGACGCCACGTGCACACCGAACACGTTTGTCATTGTGTGTACGGGAGTATATGATCTTATTCATATGCAACACTGGGTATACTGCTGTCTATACTGTGTTACGTTCTCAGCCGTCGTCGGCGTCTCGTCAAATTCGATAAGGCGTCCCGACGTCTAATTTACCCGACGCTATCGGTCGGTGACCTCGTTATAATTAATCCAGGTTTATTAACGATCGAAACCACTACGATCAGCTATAATCGATTCGAGGACACTCCTCGTCGATTCACTTAGAATTCATTGGTGCCTACTTAGTGACTCTTCTGTAAGAGAGAGAGAGAGAGGTTAGGTTGGGTTAGACGTACGCGATTACGCCTTAAAACACTGAAGCGTTAATGAGGGTATAACGGGTGACTCGATGGTACGCGGAGGGCTGGTTGTATATCTAGTAGTTATCTAGTGGAATGGTAAATTCTCTATGGTGTCGATATCTATTTTTATAGGGAGGAGGTATACGGGGTTTGGTTTCATTTCTTTTGAATATTTTTACTGCTTGATCGATACGACGACGGGAACAACTAGAATAGCTTTAGTTTACGTTTCACCATACTGCTAACCGTTCGCCATATTTACATTTTGATTGCCAGTATTTTGGCCTCGCTCGTTCCGACGTGTTTTGGCAATAATTTCGTGGCGCTTTTGCGTGATTCGTGCTAGGGACAATTGATATGTAAATAATCTGGGTTAATTTGAGGTAGTGGTGTTTTTTCTAGGGCTGCTTACGGCCACGAAGATCTACGTCACTTCTGTCTCGTAATTCATATTGAAATGGACCCAGTCACATCGGCACCGTTGACTCACGTAGTCCTGGCCGTTATCCTCTTACGGTTCGTATTTCGTTCCGAGAAGTTTCTGTTGATGGAACGGATGAGCTATGGTATTTTTTTTCTTTTCCTCTTTTTCTAACCATTTTTTTTATTTTGCTTATTCATGAACCCAACTGTGCTCGATGAAGCCTGTCGTGACTCAGAACCTCGTACTTTCGTCCATTTTATACGGTACGTCGAAAATATGGCGTCGAGCACTACTTATTTTTGGATTTTTATTCGTAAAAAACATGAAATCACCGATCTAGTGATTGTTTTAGGGTCGTCTGATCGAAACTGATTAAGTATTGGGTACGTCAATAATTGTTTTATTAATGAATTTCTACGATCTTTCAGATATCGTCTTTAATCTGCATTTGGATTGTAATCGGAGTAGACCGTTTCCGGTCTTTCGTTTATTGTCGTATCCAAGAATGATATTTAAATGAAATTTTTAATATGACTTTCGTAGTCCCTTTTCATCACAACTGTCGTATTGTCAAGGGATCCTTTACTTGATTAAAGAAAGAAGGATTTAAATGCAGAGCATATTGTGCGTATACAATGATATGCAGCGTACAGGTTTGGATCTATTGTAGATGATGTGCAAGTATATACATATATGCAGTACAATATATACCTGGTGTATTAGCAATTTCGAAATTGTTCTCGTTCAACACAGTTCTTTGGGCCGTAATTTCTGTCGGAAACTGTCGTTCTCATTGGCAGTGATCGGCAGTCACGTAGACCTACAGTTTTTCTGTTTCCACTAATTTCCTTTGTCGCAATCACGTAACGCGTGCGTAAGTCAGTCGACAGTCAAAGGCCCTTCACCTCTTTCTCCCTCGAAAGTCAAAAGTCCGACAACCCCATGCAGAGCCCAGCGGTTCTCAAATCCGTCACGCAATGTTACAGGGTGGGCGCAGGCATAACCTCAAAATCCACAAGTGAGTCTCCCTGACGCGATAAGAGTTTCATTCGTGTGCACGACACTTTGCTAAACCATTGTCAATGTTAGTATCAAGGGTGAATAATTTTGTGCAAAATTCTTTGTCGAATTCCCACGAAAATCGAAGCCACCCACTGATGCAAGGCTTTTGTTCAGCAATGTCAATGGCCGCCACGATTCGCCGCGTTCTTACAGAAACGCGTTACCACTGCGTTCCCATTTTCCGTAATTCCACTTGGTTAATTAGCCAGACTCATTAGATGACACAGGATATAGCATTCTGGGCCAGTGGATCGTCCATTCGAGTACAGCTCTTCCACGATGAAAGCACCGTGTAAATAAAAGGACGAGACTCTCAATGGACGCCAACGTCGTTTTCACTGCCAACCGTACTTTTCTTGTCTGGGCCTGCACGTGCACGTACGACGCTAGTCCAAACAATGACTAGCGCAGTATCAAGCGAGACGCTATAGCACGAACCTAAGTCAAAACCATAGTTACTCGTTTGCTACGGCTTGTGCCACGAGCTCCGTAATTATCCAGAAAATTAACTTTTCCACACTGACCATTAATTGCAACGGCAATTAAGGGCAGCCGTACAGTTCATGAAGCTTTCAGTGTTTTTAGGCACAAAATGTACGAAGCCAGTTGCGTTTTTCTCTTCCTGCATCTCGCGCCACCCTTTGCCATTGTACATACAAAGGGATCCAGAGGGAGTAGCAGGGGACCACGTGTGGGATTCCAAAAAGGGCGTTAAAGTGAATTTAAGCTAATCGTAGTAGACTCGCGACCACTTGCCTGATGACTGTTTAACCGATTGGATTAATTAACGTCGAGAAACGCATTCAGGGGGAACGCCAGGCCGTCGGGGTTCCCGTGAGTCATGGCTAGTAGAGAAAAACCAGTGAAACAAGTATAAAGCCGTAAGTATTATTACGCGCAAGGGACGTAGGACGAAGACTGTATAAACAGAATTTCTATGGTCCACGTGTGTAATAAAGCTTGAGCACGTTCGTCAGGGTGTACTCACTCGTTTAATTGCAGGTGCACGCGCCGTATCGTTGCAGCATTATATTTTTGGCAGTTGCGGCGGAGTAACGAGCCTGCGAACATCCGGGAAATGATTTTCTACGCCATTGTGAATTTCTTTTTTGCTCGCTTCTTGGCTATCGACCCTTTATTTGGGAAAAAGAATTCCGCGCGAAAATGATAACTCCGTCCATGCAACGTTGCAGGTGCTCACCACGTGCAACGACACATGCGACTTCTCTGTTTACTTTTTCTGCTTTATGTATATGCATAGGAACATGCGTAGCGTCGAGGGACTCTGCACGTGCGTGTATCATCCATATCTTTTTTTTTATTGTTTTCATTTCTTTTTCATCTCGTCGCATCCTCCGGAGATTCACTGTGGGTGTTTCATCTTGGTTCTTAAAAATAATATTCGTGCCGTACGTTTCGTTCCGGTGGGACAAACCAGTCCTTGATTGTCGCAAGGATATACCGGGCGTTTCGGACTGGATCGATGAAAAAGCAAGAATCGACTGCTGAACTGTTTATTACGAATAGATATCGATACTTTATATCGATAGGATCGAATCGTTTACCTCGATTTTCGAGGTCACGATTCACTGGACGGTAGCGCCTTCGATTTTATGCGAATGACCTGTTCTTTGTTTTGATTTTTTTTTTACGTTTTTTCTTTCTTTCCCTGAATTCTACGAAACGAAAAACTGGCACGAGTGCCCTGGGGGAAATTGGCGAGACGATTTTACTCGTTTTTGCAATTTTTTTTTCTTGTCTTCCCGCGCGACACGGACAACACTCGTTTGTTCCTTCCTTCTTTCATAGAACGCGGGCCCGGCCGGGATCGTTAATTTCTCGAGAGTGCCGTTAGACCGTGTAAAACGTTCCTAGTCGAGATACTTACACCAGGTTATCTGGATACATCTAGTAGCGGCACAGATTGTCTATATAACGGGTGTCTAAGAATCTCACAGTAATCCCCACTAGGCCTCTTGGGAATCCGACAGATTTTTTTTTACTGTTACGATTATCACTTGGAAAGACAATTGCATACGGTGGAATCGCACCTATCATATTACTGGACACTCGATCGGTGTATTTTGATCCTAGGTATACATTGCTGATAAACATTGACACTATAATGGCACAATTGAGTATCGATCGAGGTCTATCGATAATATTAGCTATTTCCTGAGGCATGGATACCGTCGCTACTCTTTATACCCAGTGACTTTATTCGCCGTGAAACGAATCTTTATATTTAAACAATAAAATAATTCGTAAAACCCCCCTATCAATATCTATTTATAAAATTGTACAAGATAGAAATAAATTTTTAAAAATAATATTTTTAATCGCCAAACAAAAAATCGTGTCTACGATAACTTCGGTGTTAACGAACCGTAAGTTAATCGAGCGAAGACTAGACTACGGCCCATCCGGAATCGATAACGCTTCTCGGCTATCACTGTTTCTCGTAACTCGTAACTCGCGAAGTGCAACGAACGGCTAAAGGAAGACCAGCAGGCACTGTCTGAACACGCAATCCCCTGCATATACGTATACAAACGCGCTCGGTAATGCTCTATGACGTCGGCGAGCGTAAGAGAGCGAGTGAGTAATCGAATAAATCACAGCTGCAGGAGTGAGCGAAAGAGCTGCTCGAGTCTCTTTAGATTCGTTCCGGAACAATCGACCTACGCGATTTTGTCATGGCTTGTGCAACTACGTGGGAAGCGGTAATGACTTTCTACGGTGCAAGTCCGTGACACAAAACTGGCCTTGTCGCTTAGCGTTGACCGTTACCGGCCGTAGAGAGTACACTTTCAATGACTCCTTTGCTTAAGTATATTAATATATACGTAAATGATGATTTTTAGGAACCGTAACAGCGCAGGCAATGATTTTCGTGCAGATACGTTAACAGGAGTTTCAGTATACTTTAGAATGTACATAAACGGAGTGTAGATATAGTTACAATGACTTGAGAATTTTGTTCATTAAAGAATCATCATCGTCCTTTGTCATTGGATGCTTTAATATTGAGTTGATAGTGTTTTTACTCTCTTTTACTCTGACATGATTTTTTTTCCATCTAACAGATGATCTGGCCTGTATATATGCACAGTGTATTATAATGATCTGCTACCTTTACCGAGCATGACGAGAATTGACCTTGTCGCTTCCTGTCGACCGTTTCCATTACGCGACATCAATTTCATTTCGTTTGGTCGTCTCTTCGTGGACCTCAGCGCGATGAAAGTCAGCCTTGATTCTGAGCATGATCTTCGATGACGTCTTTGTCGTTCGTCGTGCACGGTTTCAAGGTTGATATATATTTTTCGTAAAATATCCTGTCCGATAGGTCATTCTCGATGATCGATCATCATATCGAAATTGATGACACTGAGTTGTCTCTTGTTTACTATCTGTGTACAGGAAGTTACGCTACGTTCGTACGTACGTATCGCGTTTCTCTCGAGGATAAAGAACAGGAAGTTACGGATACTCTGTATTTCTTCGTTGCCGGATGTCAGCGGGGCAGTGTTTTCAAAGAGCGTAAAGCAATACTCATCCATTAGACCCTAAAAGGGAGAATCTTCAGAATTTTTATAGACCTGTGTTACGTAAGTATACGCGATGCATGCGTTACTTTTTCGCCTTTGACGTTTCTTCAGTCCAGGCCACAGATCGTGCGAGAGCCAGTATGTCAAGCTGCTGCCACGGCTGTCACTACTGTCGACGGCCAAAGCCTCACGGCGGCAGGTACTGCAGCCATACGTGAAAACAGACGGAAGAGCCTCTCGGGGTTTTTTAACCTGAAAAAAAACATGGAGGACATTGTTCTTGAAAAATAATGAGATTTTTCTGTCTCGCTGGGCGCATACTCACAGTATGGCGGAACGAGGCAGACTGAAATCGTCGTCGTCGCGACAAAAAGCTTCCGACTACCGAATCTTCTTTAACAAGATGGCTGAAGCGCCGTACGCCTCTTACGACCCACTTTCGTCGCGCTGGACTGGAAAAAGAGGAGGAGAGGTTAAGGAGGGAAAATTCAAACTTGACTTCTTGCGTATTATTGTTATCTTGTTTGGAAAGTCTTTTTCGGGGATACAGAGACTCTGACTCACTTGCTACGTGTAATTTGTTTTTTTTTTTATTAGATATTTTATCTGTAAATTTTTGCGGTATCAGTACCGCACTGTTGCTGATCTTTTAGAGATGAACGAACGACGTCGCCGATTTTTCATCGCTTGGGAACGCTCCTTGTCACGCGATCTTCCAAGGCAGCGCCAATGAAATTATTCCTCGATTTCTCTTATCGCTAGTCGTAAATTTTCTGGTGCACCCGATATTTAAAGTGCAGCAGTCACTTGCGCGTTGGACCTTGCGCGCTGGAATCAATGCTTACAAAGATTCTGTATGCTCGATTACCACTTTATGCCTGATCCATATGAACTCGTAATTTATTTATCGCCCTATATTCTCTGTTATCGTGTTTTCCGAGTCTTTGGTATTGACGCTACATGTGAAAATATATATATATATATATACGTATATTGAGGAATTGTAAATTAACAGAAATCGCAATATGTCGATATCTAGTATAGCTAATGGATTGGACATTAAGCTAATGAAAATGTCGATCTATCCAATGGGTTTGTGGAAGCGATTTAAAAAAATCGTCCAACTTCCGTACATGAAAGCGACTCGACGCGAATTGGAAATTCACCGTCGAATACGTATAAGCTAGCGTAGCGCGAGTTGAATATTCAGAATGGCCGTGAGAGCCAGAGCTTTACGAGGATAATGGCAGCAGGGCGGATTTTCAATTAAAGCTGGCAAACTCGAAAAAATCGGTGCAGGCTACCGATATCCGCCCAACCAGCCGTGATTTAATTCTGCGCTTAACGTTGGATGACTTTTGCCCGCTCTGTACGCTCAAACCGGAAGAAGAGAAACAAACAGAGAACAAAGCGAACCGAGTACAATATTGAAAAAGCTTGACAAATTAGCGAGTCCTGGTACGTGCCCGAATATCGATGGCAGCTCAGCTAATATTTGATTAACTGATGAATATATTCTTTATTAGGATATCGTGGGAAAGGAAAAATAAAAAAATTGTATAATCCATTCAAATAATACTTCCGGGTACTTCCAGCTGTGTTTGAAGATTTTTCCTTTTCAAATGTCTCTGACAGGATCTTCTCGTAATTTTTTTTTTATTCTATGCCGCACAAGTATTTTAGAAATGTTTTTCTGGTAAACATAATGCATCTTTGGTCTAGTCTGTACTTAATTATGTGGTAGCACTTTTTTTCTTTTTTTTTTGTATATACCATGCAGAGTGACCAATGGTGCTTCCTATCTTGGTGTAATAAAAATGGCTGGGGCAATTAAGGATTGGTGGATGGATATGATCTAGACGCGGGAAGGGCATTGGCTAAACAGCTTTTAGCATAACCATCGAGCATGACTGTCGAGGTCAATGACACTGGAGAATCGATCGCAGCACGCGTCACCCTGTCGGCTGTCGTAGCTTTGCGACAGGGATTTAAATATTGATTATTAGGGAGACTGTTAGTGTTAATAGTAAAATGAAAATTTTGAGGGTTTTATGCTCGATCGATTTGATAAAATTTATTGTGGACTTCTTTTGACTTTTCAACTTTGACCTCGGCTCCGTTTTCATGATTTTTTTTTTAATTCACTCTGGATTATTTGGGTTGGGATTCGGTGAAATTCTTTTTTTTTCGATAGGCTTAGACTTACAGTCATTCGTGACTAACTTTCGGCGGGAAAATTCAAATGTCACGCTTAACGAGCTGCCGGATCTTTATGTTTACCTGACGCTTCGCTAACTCGTTTACCTCTGGTATCTTTGCGAAAGGTCGTTTCGATTAGATAATAGAATTGGCGGATATTCGATCAATGGACTTTACTTACTATTGATGACTTTCGAAATTATTGATAGAGCACTCTAGATACTGTTTATTTTGGGTATTTAGATTATTGACCATTTTTTTAGGCAATTGGGTCAAGTATGTTTAGTGCTTAGTCGATGAAATTTCGTTGGCAATTTCACGGCGGTCGGTAGAAATGTGCAACTGCAGTCGCTGCGTTAGCACGAAACGACAATTCGTGCATTTAAAAAAAAGTCAGTCAGAGTAAAGTTTGGTTTAATTGCAAAATCCATGTACAAATAGCACGGTTCATCTTTTATGAACGTTACACTCCAGCACAGCAAGCTTTATTTTTCTAATGATCCCACGGTAGTCTGGCAAAGCTCGTCCAGATGATTATTTCAGGAATTAAGAAAAAAAAAGCCAAGTAGCGCGCACAAATTTTTCCCCTGCACGGAAACGCGAAAATCACGACCATTTCCGCATTGGCGAACCGTGCAAAGGGGAAACCAAACGAGCAGCAACGATCTCGCTGAACGCCATTTTTCATCAAAGCTTTGCTCTACTTCTCGAAAAATACACTATCCGCATCCGGTCGTGCGAGTTCGCCGTTTTGCCGCACAGTGAAAAATACTACTGAGCACCACCGGAATTTCCGGTGCAATTTATCCGAATTTATACCCTGGTCCGACGGTTTTAGCTGCTAGGAAATCAGAAGGGAGAAAAGTAGAATTAATCGACGCTTTTCCCGTTCCGGCAATGCCCCTTATTTCGCAAAAAATAAATATATCGTAGCACGTGGAATTACAGTCACATCGTGCCAGTCACTGAGGACGTAAATGCGAAGAAATATTTGAAACTAACCTCAAATAAACACCTAGGCAAAGTAATATGTCTGCGATCGCAAACGAAGCAGAAAAGTATAATAAAACGAGCGATGGAACCCGTCGGAGTAATATCTTCGTCCTTGTTGAATTTTCAGCATTTTTAATTTCCTTCCATTTTAATTCTCCAGCCGAGAAACGTTTCCCGTGGAGACACGGGAAGTTTCACAATTAATACCTTCCTGCAACCCAGGCCCCTATTTCTGTTGGTACGTGTCACGTATGTATGTTTACGAATGGATACCGCGTGCATAAACGCAAAATGTATATGGCGCGATATTAAAGCGTCGTTCTCGTAAATTATTTGTTCAGTTTTATACGATATTCATCTTCTTGGCGAATTCGACAGCGTCGTTTGTAAACACACGCGACAATAGCTGTATGCGCCGCGCCATTTTATCTAGCAGACAAGATTTATCGTTCTGTTTTAAATTTGCCGCAGCGACCTGCGGCAACTTCACCCCGTACACGTATGGCGTCCATTCAGCCACCTAAATATTCCCGTCCAGACGTTAAATAAATTGACCCTTCCTACTTCGCCATGGCATGCGTTTACCTTATTTTCATAAAACCTTTTCGTCAGGGTACCTGACCACGTATCATCCTGTATATCTATTGGCTTGTACGTTCAGGTACGAAAAAAGATGTATGAAAATACGTCATTGGGCGTCACAGTAAAATTGCGTAACAGTAAAATTTACGATGCATTTACTCGAAGTACCTGAACTTCTAAAGGCAAGTTCACATTCGTGAAGTACCTGCGTATGTTTTTTTTTGTATACAATATGGCTTTTGTTAAAGGTAGAATTATTAGGTTCACTGGAGTAGAGTCGTTTCCACTTTTTTGCTAAAATTCAACAGTGTACACGCGTGGACTAGTTTATAGAAAATTCATTCTTTCGTCATTGAACGTGATGAATAATTGATGAAGTCATCATTTCTTTTTTTGATTACGAAGTTTAAATATTGATCGTATGAAACATTGTTTTACTTTATTAACGAGTAATCGCGATCTCTCTTACATGCTTGTCATTCTAACGATATCTTGAGGTTGCGCAACGAGAACGTTTGCCGGGCTGTAAAACTCGTGACGTCGGGTGTTTATTTATTTGTCGAAAAGAGCAGTTCACACGACGCTCTTATTGCAAGGGACTAATTTCGGGGCTTCGCGCTGTCGTCCGCAGTCGGCGAAGCCGTAAAGCTGCGTAGAGCAAATAGAGAAGATTTATAGCAGTGGTTTCCGGGAACCAGGCGAGTTTGGCTTTAATTGTCGATTATATCAGAAGGATTGACTTTCAAAGAAAAAGGGTAGAAAAAGGAAAGCAAAATTCGTTAATTTCGAATAAACGATTTTCCCACAATTAATTGTCTCTATTTTGTGATCTTACAAATTAATTTGACCGCAGGTCGAAAATACTCTATGCGGCGAGATTCTTTATTGCTGGAGCTTTTTTTTTATATTACCCCTTTTCCTCGCTTTTCTTTTTCTACCCCTAATACAGCGACGGGGCTTAGAGTCAATTCGTGGCATTTTAATCCGATGCTAGCACAGTTTCTAGCCGACCCATTTTCGAGGTTAGTTTTGCCGGGGAATGAATTTCCTCGGCGTCCGCGCAGAACGTTGTTTCCCCGAGAGGGAGTCGAAGCCCCGGGCAGATCTATTCGTCGTGTCCTCGTTTTCCCTCGTTTGCAAAAAAGCATTAATAAAAGAGGGGGAGGGGGGGGGGAATAAATAAAAGACCTATCAGATATCAGAGGGAAAAAAAATTTGCTTTAATGTCTCGCCGACCCGTTTTGCTGTGTCCTCGAATTTCTTATCGTATTTTTCACATTTTGTACTCCCTCGTTCTTTTCCCAGATAGCACACAAGTCTGACAGACTTTCACCAGACGTCTGTATCTCCAGAGGTCTCTAAGACTTGAAAGTTTAGAATCTTTTAGACATCCTGTAAAGATTTTTATGGAATGACACTCCTTGGCTGATGACATAAATCTCTTATTTGTCTTTCTGATCTTTCGCGGAAGGCTGTAAAGATTTCATAGATATCTTAAAGCCGTCCTGTGAACGTCTCTGTTATCTGGGTTTCTTAGAGGTCTGATAATTTCACGTGAAATCAACGAGAACTATCGACCTTGCCTGATGATTTTGAAAAACTTCCAGCTACTTCAGTCCAGAAACGTTATTGTATTACAAGCTGCTTTATAACTTACACAAAAGCTTATTCCGCCTCTGTGAAAAAAACTTTTCAAGAGTTTCAACGTCCATTAAGACATTTTTATTATGAAATAGTCGAACTGAAAAACTTTTGAAATTCCAACCACAAAGTGTTTCGCAAAATTCTCTCGCTGGATCAAAATCCCAAAATGCTCTCTACCCAGTCAGTTTGTCAATAATTTCAAAGAAAAAAAATTCTTACATTCAATCGTACTCTGTTCCCATCGATAATCAAAAACATTTTCTTAATTCCAGGTATGATAACACTCGAAAACGGACAGCCGAAGTTCGCCGATCCTGCGAAGGAATGGAAGATCATCGTAACGCACTACGGCGGATTGGCAGGACTCGCACTGGCAGGATTACTCCTGGCAGCGATACTACCCTGCGTGGGATTGTTCTTCTGCTGCTGTAGATGCGCGGGACACTGCGGCGCCAGGAGTCAGCCCTTCGACAAGAAGCACGATCACTGTAGAAAAATAATGCTAAGCGTCGTGCTGATAGTCGTCGCAACAATCATACTGTAATTATTTTCAAAATTCTTAGGTCATACCCCAAGTGAAATTTAGTCATTCCCCGAAAAAGAAATTTATATATCGTTCACGTTACCCTCCTTACTTCTCCTTCTCCTTGCAGCTTCGGGGTCGTCTGCGCCTTCGTCACGAACGAATACATGCAGGAGGGCACCGAGAATCTTTCGGACAATGCTGAGATAAGCTTGAAGGACGTGAAACTGTACCTTACCACTACCAAGAGGGAATTGGACTCGCTGTTAATCAACAATTTCAACGAGCTCGAGATTACCCTGAACAATATTCTTCAATCCAGTGGGAAGATCGTAGCCGAGCAGTTAGCCAAGTATTCGCATGCTGTGTCGCTCACGCATCTCAATGACCTCGTGGAACATCTTCATGACATTTGTCTTGACCTCAAGACAATGAATACCATCACCCAGGAACTTAGAGCCAATGCCACTCAATTGGATATTGGTACTTGACTATGCTTTATCATATAAATCTGTCACGTGGGAAACAATTGTTTGATGAATTTCATATAAATTTTCTTTTAGACGTTCGAAGTGTCAAGAAGGACTTGCTTTACACGCTGTCTGCCTGCTCGACCCACTATTGTAAGCAGGTCTTGCAGGAGTACAAGGTCAATCAGATGTCGGTTGAGGTTGACTTTGATAAGGTGGGTCTTGACTGTTGATTACGTAATGGTTTATCGGTAGTTCGTGAAAATTGAAATTTTAGCCAGACGAATAATCATCTTATGTCATTTTATATGCAGTACATGGATCGTTACTTCCCCAAGGTATGAGAATCATTAATGATCTATGCAACGTCTTGATATAGTATCTATTGCTAGTAATTCATTTTATAGTGACGGTTATACATGGGTCGTGTATATTACAATGGTTCTCTTAGGTACTTGTAACTGTAATCAATCTGTAGATCGTTGATGAAACTGTTTTTTTACACTGTTCTCTGATTTTCTTGAGCTGTTTTTTTTTGTTTCTTTTTCCTTTGAAACTTTCCTCGAGTCCAGATCAGTCTAGAACGTTTTTCTTTGCAGACGCAAGAGTTTCAGTAAGAATCTTGTAGCGCGCTTAAGTTCCATTCGCTCTGTATCTTCTTTTTTTCTCGCGAATTCTGGAATAATCGTTGGATCGTGGGTTTACGCGTAAAAGATTTCTTATATTGCGATAATAATGTATTCCAGGTGAGAGTTATCTCACGTGCATGATTTTCTTCTTTTCTTTTTGGTAATTTAGAAAATCGCGTTACTCAAAAAGGTATTATATGAATTACTGTATGAAATTGTTTGATTCCATGCTTTGCCAAATAAAGCTTCAGGCCGTAAGTCGTAATCAAGAGCATGCAATCTCCCTATTGTGATTCATATTTCTTCTCAATTCTTGTTTCTCTTAGTTTTCTTGCGTATGACATCCTGTAGACGGCATCGTAGACATTTTAAAGAAGCCTTTCGTTCTTCATCCACTCGACTTCTTCTCTTTTTCTTTTTCTTTCTCGTTTCCTGGTGTTTCCGTTCTACTCCACGTCAATCAGTATAGTTAGCTTGGCCATACTACGTAATACGGCCAACAGTATGTATTTCAATAACTTTTTTAAATAATTAACAGCGTGACACTTTGAAATAGTGATATCCTATCTTCATCAATGTACAGTCTTATGGTCAAGCTGTGCCATATGATGGCATTTTTCAGAATCATTCACAAGTCATTGTTGTCTGGCATCGTTCCTGGTCGTAAAGGGACGTCCTTTCGTTCCTGAAGGATTTCTGTATTTGTTCTGGATGGCCCAGATGCCAGGAACAGGGGAGACTTTTCCGTTACTTCATCTCATTCTAAGGATGATCACGTAGAGTGCTATTCCCGTTTTTCCCTATAATTATTGGAATTATCATTTCAGCTACCGGACGTGACAGTCGCTTTGCGCAAGATTACTTCCCTCATGGACAGCAACATCGTCTCCGAGGTCAGCCAGGGTAGAGACTCCTTCCTGAAGATTCAGGAAGACATCCAGCACGCAGTGAATCAAACTATTCCGGTTGTCAGTGCCAGCATCAGAAGAACCGGCGACTCCTTGGCAAAAACTGCCAATAATCTGACCGCGTTGCTCGATCGAATTAATGATAATATCAGTAAGGTTTACATTCCTCATCTTCGTATGGCTGGGGATCAGATAAAGCAGTACTCTCCGTACAGGTTCGTTTAAACGATATTTCCATTTTGATAAAATTGCCTAAAAGGAAGTCCTAATTCACCGGAAGTCCAAATCATCATGGGTCACATTCTTTTACAGATATTACCTGGGTCTCGGAATTTCTAGCATCCTGCTCACAGTCCTGACGTGCTTAACGTTCGGTCTGCTTTGTGGTATTTGCGGTAAGCGACCGGATGGCTACGGGGATGACTGTTGCAACAAAGGATCCGGTGCTCGATTTCTAATGATGTAAGTAAATCTCACGAATACAGGAATGCCGTAGTAAATTTTACTAAATCGATATAAATTATATTATTCTTTCAATCGAAGGGCCGTCTGGATCATCTTTCTCTTAACGAGTATTTTAATGATCGTGACTGTGGCTCACATGGTCACCGGCGTCGTCGTTCAGCGAGGCATATGTGAGCCGCTCAAGAATCCCAATGACAATAGAATGTTCCAGCTGGTCGATGATTTCGTCGAGATCAAGAATAAGCTGTATCCAAAGATACCGGAAGCGGAAATCAATATGAGCTATATCGTGACGTAAGTAATCCCAGCAGACATATAATTGGACTGTAAATTAAAAAGTCATCCCTTGTCACGTGGTAATTCATTTTCAGGACGTGTCATGCAAACGAGACACTATACAAGGTTCTCAGACTAGACTATCTCATTAACCTGGATAATCTGCACGTCGGACGTTACGATATAATCGACACGATTCAGCAGTTGCAACACAAGATCAATCTTTCACCGGGAGTCGTAATCCTCAGCGACAGTGCAATATCGAAACTTCAAGACCTGGCTGAGAGCGGTCTGAGCGACATTAAGTTTTATCAATACGCTGAACACCTTCAGAACAACATCACCAGCATCAATCTCAGGCTATTGGCTAATAAACTTATGGAAGTGTCTGCCAAGGTTCCCGCAAGCCAGGCAAACATTCGCGACAGTCTGATAAAGAATGCCGAAGACCTGGAGCGCTTCCACAGGGAATTGGTCGTGCCTATGACCACACTAAGTGGCAAGCTTACCGATATTGCTCTGGTGCTCGAGGAACACATTAAATTCAATCACAGTTCCATGGCCACGGCCATCGACGTACTCGTTGACGAAGTCATCAGAGCTCAGTCATTCCTCAACGTCGACGGACCAAAATACGTGCAACTGGTAACTTCGTTTTTTCCTCACCAACTCTTGAGCATCTTTACGTTCTCTTTTTTTTCTGATTTTTTTGGTTATCACTGAGCAATCATTCTTTTTTCAGCTGGCCACCAGGTTCGGCGAGATATTCCTGCAGCAGGTTGAGAACTTCCTGGATCTCCTGACTGCCAATGCCGTCAAGAACGTCGGAAGGTGCGCTCCGGTATCAAATGCCTACAACGCCACGCTCGTTGCTGGTTGCAATAGAATTCTAGATCCATTTGTAAGTCAAACGTTTCTTTAATGCCTCTCTTGATTCTATTTATCAATCAGAGGTGATGCTAATTGACAAATTTCTTTCTTTTTCCACAGAACGGTTTTTGGACGAGCGTCGGCTGGTGTTTGGTCCTGTTCATACCGACTATAATACTCTGCGTTAAGCTCAGTGCACTTTATCAAAAATCAGATCCTTACCCAGGGCCTCTAGTCGAAGCGTGAGTATTTTTTTATATTTCAATTATTATTTTAGCATTGCTATATATATACATTAATCGACTCTGTATCTTTGTAGTGCGTGAATTTATTTTCTCGACCGAATTTAAGATACTAACGACTTCCTCTCGCCGGTGCAAAGTCAATCTGTACGAGATTTACGATTAGACGTATGAGATTTCTATAGATCAAAACGATGCCAAGTGAAAAGCACAGTTTGCTCAATGATTATTTTTACGTCGAATTTCAATTTTACTACCGTTCGATCGTCATTTATCTACATTCTTGCCAGCAGTCTGTTTTTCAGACTTCGTACGAATGACGTTCTCTTTATTTACAATTGAATTCCAAGGTCAATCGGAATCGATCTTAACGATCGATATTACTAAGTCAATCTTCTTCTTCGTGATACTAGACCTTACGAATATTCGCATAAACGTAGCATGATCTACATGAGCTTCTTAACGTTTTACCTGTGTTTTTCGCACGAAATTCTTCAGTTTTCTTGGCAATCTCGATGTCGCACTATTTTCACAATGACCTCTTCAAACGGTCCTTCCTTTCAATCTGTATACCGTCTACGTTATCCTGTCATGTATTTTTTTTCCTTTTCTTATCATCACAGAAGACTGTACAGTCTTATTCACTTTAACGTCGCGTCACGTTATCTATTCGCCATTCCAATAACTATCGGTAGCATACTACTGTGCTCATATATATATATTTCTTTTTGAAAAAGTAACCTTATGTGTGGAATGGTTGTTAGAATCTAACCGCTAACACGCTCCGTTCCAGTGAATATTTGTATGACGCGTATGCCGACAGGGATAACATACCCCTCGCTCAGTAAGTATACCACGAAGACAAAGAGAAGCAAAAAAAAGAAATTAGCATGGAATTTTTGTGCAAGAGACAAGCATGATTAATCTTTGTATGCTTTAATCCTGTGAATCTTAGATTTTTCTTCTTGCCGTTCAATCGTCATGGCTAGTGCTTAGATTCGATTTTATTATTTCATTTTAATCTTGCCAAAAGATATAACTAGCTGTATGATTTGCGAATGTTTCCTCGGGGCTCCTTCTCGTTAACTTCCGGTTCGTAGTTTCCGTTACTCCTTTGTTACTTTCTTTTTTAATCTCGTAACAATCTGCATGACACACGAGCACACGAGATAGGGAATTATTTTTTTCATTTCTGGGAAGGAGTCGATTTTTTTATAAAGCTTTTTTCTCGTAGCATTAGATTCACACGACGATTAGATCAGCTAGAAATATTAAGGACTCATGAGATTGTAGGGATTGTAATTGTTTTTGTTTTTCCTACATGAAAAATCATTCACTCCAATTCTACATGTATCTTAAATGCAAATCGTTCGCCATGCTCTCGCGAGTCGAAATATTTTTCAAATTTTCACGTGAGCACTGTAATACCTTACAAGACACCATCACGTCTAACTCGCATGACACTATGAATTGTTTCGAAAAAGTTAAAGAAAACTGGCGCGACGATTCCTTATCGAACCTCTCTCTGTTTCCAGTGTTCACGATAAGAAGAACGTTGCTTATAGCAGACACCATCCCAATGCATACGTAGAGAGTTACGATGGACCAGCGAGTGGCTGCGCGGAACGAGAGAGAATTTCCGAAGCTCATCAAGGCACGTCTGATCACGAATCAAGATACGCCGATCTTGCACCCAAGTGAGTATACACATTTATTTCTAATCAATCCAAAGAGTGATTGAAAAATTGAATTTGACTTTAAACGACAAACAATTTTGCCCGCCTCTCTTTCTTACGGTCCTTCTTAAAAACTGCCTTCTACTTTTAACACATTTATTTACAAGCGAACAATACCCCAATAGGTCATTGAACACAACAGTTATATTATAAGGATATGACAAGTGTCAGTATCTTGATTTGAACTTGCATAAATCCCTCTGACTCGAGGAAGAACATTCAGGAACAATCATTGAACGTCAGTACAATGATACTGATACTCTCCCTCGAACATCAATTTTCTCTTATTTATGTTTCATCAATTTTTAGTTACTTCGCAGTATTATCCATCTTCCGTTTCCATTGGCGCAGCTACCAAAAGCCAAAAGCGTTTATCAAAAGCTTTTCACTGTATTATCAAAGGGAGTAAAGCTTGATTCGTTCGACGTGGAACGAGTAATTGTTACGTCATCAAGAATTCGTTCATTGACCTCAAGCAGACTGTGTCTTCGCAACCTGATGTCTGGTTCCTTTTCGAATTTCCTTCTTGGTGCTGGCTGCTGCTGTTACTTTGTTCTACTTGGTTCTTCTTACTATCACTCGACTTTTCTACTGGTTTATTATTGTTTTGTACAATTGAACAGGGTTCCCACTCACAGGCATTCTTGAAATTTTCTTAACACTCAGCTTGTTCCTTGTTCATGATTCCGTACTGCCGCATTGCTTTCGCTGGTCACCATTTTTTCTCCCGGTTATTTCCAGGTGAGTGGGAACCTTTCGGTGGGGGGGGCTACTTCTCGCGACTCTCAGTACGCCTCCGCACGTAAGTCGTAACGGCTTCTCTATTTTAAACAGTACACCACCATCTTCTTTACTGTCTGTATATCTTTTTGTGTATCTCGTATTTCGTGTTATTCGTATCTCTCCAACGCATCCGCTACGTACAGTTTGCGAATCATAATGTAAGACTGAAAATTACATTGGCCTTGAACGACTCTTTTAATACATATAGATACATATATATTTAAGAGTACGTTGATTTTTCAAATTCAAATTTTTCCCGCCCTGTCGAAGGAGTCAAGCTCTTACCTGCTTCAGTCATAGATCAAAGTAAACGCGAACAAAGCTGAAGAAAGTTTTGATTTTGTTTTTTCTTTTTTTTCAGAAACTGGGATTTTGCAAATCTCGGACCACCCAGGTATCAACCACCCACAGTCCCTCCATTGAGCACGGAATACGAACGACCTCCTCCGTATTATTATCCTGGGCCCGGGTAAGTCCTATGACTTTTTTCTTTTTTAAGGAAACCCCTATATTCTTAACGAGTTACGTGCTAATCGTTGTTTACCCTTTACTGTTTCAGGGACAGAAATTAGGAATCAAGTACCGTGGCATGCACGAAAGCGGCTCTGAGCAGCGCCGCGACGCACAGCCTCACGCGCAGTTACAAGAGGACGCTGAGGAAAAAGAACAAACCTGGAAGCAAACGGGACTACGTGTAAATTGCGTTAACGAGTGTTCCCAGGCGTGCCACGGACAATTGTGAACACCAAAAGTAACTAGAGACCAAGCTATTGTAGACTGTGACTATAGGAGTGCGACGGATACCGTCAGCGACGTGTTTCCTCGTCCACGCGGGACAAGAGCGCATTATTTTATTTAGTATTTAAATCGTCGAGGATCACGAATCGTCGCGACCAATCACGCCGACGGGGAAGCCATCGTTCAAGCGAGGGGATTGGGACGTGATTTTACGATTAAGAATCTACGAGGGACAAAACCAAACTTTCGCATTTTAACGAAAGACAAACGAACGGCGCTCGCGTTCACGGGCGCCATTGTTTATTTGAGATTTTTTTTCTTTGTCACGTGGTGTGTTAATCACCTTTTCCGGATCGACCGACAATGATAATTGTCTTGGCTGCGATCCCATGTCTTTTCTACGTTCACCTCCGCCATTTTGTCGCGTGTTTCCGTGTTCACGTTGTACGGTTTTTTCGGAAGGCAGACTCTGCTTTGTCTTCTTCTTCTTGTTTTTTTACTGTGTTCGTTTCTTTTTTCTTTCTTTTCGTACGACGAGTGCACTATTTTTTTTTCCCACGGTGCAAACTTTCACTTTACCTCGTCGACGAAAATTCTGAGGATCATCCTCCGCGCGAACTACTCTCCTTTCGTTGAACTCTCTCGTGCGCATGATTTTTCTCGTCTATCCGTCTTCCGGTTCTTCCGTGCATCGTCGTTGGCATTTAGTTCCTAGTTTATAAATGAAACTGCAATTTACGTCTCTGTACAGAGAATCAGTATTATTCAATTTCATTTCATCTGCCTTCTTTTTTTTTTGAAGACTGACGACGCGCGGCGTCGACGTACTCTTGCTCCGTCACTCCAGACGCTTGCTCGTCGTCGAGTCGTCAGCAGGTAACCTTACAAATGAAATTGGATAGCGACACGGCGAATCGGTTCATACGAAAATTCGAGTAACCGGTCGCTCGCATTTACATTATGCAATTTTTTAAAAACAATTTTTTTATCTCGTAAATCCGAACGGTTCGTTTAAGCTCGTTAAAATATTTTTCAAAATATCCATCAGCCCTCGAACGATCCAGGGCTATAAACTCCGATCTCTGCTGAATAAAATAATCGCGGACATTCGCAACGAGCGATTTGCGAACGTGCGCGATGACAGTTGTTTATCTATTTCTTTTTCATTGTTTATATTTTTATTTACTCTTCGAGCCTGCGCTTTTGTGTATTTATAACAAAAAGTAACGAGCCCCATAACGAAAGGACGTCGATTTGTCGTGTCGCGAAAAGTCAAAGAATAATCGCGCCGTGGTATAACCAAAATTACGTGGAACATTTTACAAAAAAAAAAAAAGAACATTGGACAACGCCATATTGAAATGCCAAACAACTTTTTCGCGCGATTCGTACGAATCGTCAAAGATGGCGTCTCTTTTATTTTTTCCTCTGTCCCAGCTCTAACGAATCGTACGTATCGTCGCCACAGCGGGGCCTCGCTCCTCGAAAACTTAGAAAAAAATTTATCTTTCGAAAATCCATACGTCGCAACGTTTTTTTTTTTTGACAATTTTTCTATTAACATTGCGCGGATCCTTTTGCACAAAGATCTGTTCATTTTGGTGCGATCCTGGATGGATCGAGCCAGTTTTCGGTGAACGAGGCTGTATATATAAATACTCTATGTATATGGTTCGCATAAGTAGCCTTTTTATTACTATTACCTTAATCCGTAATTTATCGATGTAAGCTATAAAAGTATCAAAAAGCCCGTTTTTACATCACGCCGATCGATCCTTTCCTCTATAATTACATAATAGTCAGCTCTACGTGATGTAAAAACGATTCGATTCGCGGCGATATCAGGCGTCGTCTTATCGCGATTATCTACAGCGATTCTATTACGAAGAAAAAAAATTATCACTTTTTAATCAAGTCCAGGAAGGAAAGTTACTGCCATGAACTGTTGACGACTCGTCGATCCTGAACTTCCGGTTGGACGCAAATAATCGCTGTGCTTATCGCGACGAAGACGCGGAGGAACGGTATTCGATCAAACGCCGTTCGGAGTGATCTGGCAATTTCTCTCGTAGTATGTACAGAATTTTTGCGAAGAAACGACAAACTAACAAAGAAATAATAATACAAATAAATAACGTTATACGGTAGAGTTACGCCGCCCATGCTGTCAGCCCAAGGCATTTCTTAGCTCGGCAGCAAATTGCCAAAAATGAATGAATAAATGAGACGAAAAAAAAAGAAAGGACAAAGTTAAACAATGATGGCGCACCCTTTTTCACTGTAGGTACTGTTCGGATTTCAGATTTATGCACAAAATTTGTAGAACCTTTTTTCTTTGGACAAAGAGAGAGAGAGAGGGAGGGAGAGATATTTACGCGACTTTGATTGATCGTGAATGATAATGAGTGTATTTTGAGAGAACGAGAGATAAGTGAAGATGAGACACGTGCATTTGACAAATTATTAGAGCGAATGAGACAGTAGAGACAGAGATGAAAAGGTCGTGGTACTTTTGAAAATTTTCCCTATATATTATTATACTGTATTTACACTGTAAGATTCGTAGCTAAACTCGATTTCATT
>JARQST010000460.1:495874-506522 GCA_030142225.1 Pachycephus smyrnensis | reverse complement strand
GAGATACTCACGAGAGTTGGATGGACCGTCGCGAAAGTAATGGCGCCAAATTTGAATTCGACTGGCGACAAACAAAGAAAAGAGAGAGTCGAGAGTCTCGCGAATAGAAACATTTAAAACGTGAGATAAACTTGTCGTTGGTGGCTATGAGAGATTGCAAGTTTTTTCACCTAAACACTTTTGGTGCTATTTTTATATACAAAACTGAGAAGTAGACGCGAGTCGAGATTCTTGGCTTTCTTTTTTTCTTTTGAATCATCCCTTACGTTGAATTTCGCGACAAGAAACTCCTCGGAACGTATATAGAGATAAATAAAAGAATTTAAGAATAAGCAAGAAAGAAATCTTTTCGAAGCTCTCTTTGGCTGTATCGGTAAAATTAGAAATATTAATTCAGCCGCGAATTAAGTGGCATTTTTTTTCCCCTTTCTTGCGTTACCGTGTGAAAACCACAAGAGAACAAAGAAAAGTTGTTATGCCGAATTACGCGAAATTAGAATCTTGATATATACGACATCCTGTCTGTCTGCTCAATAATTCGGTGATGTGGATACTTGGTGTCCAAACTGTTTTTCATTTGCTAAATTACTATATATTATATATATATATATCCTAGTAGCCATTCCAGCAGAAGCATTTTTGGAAAACTACGTCACGCCGGCTGCACAGGGTGGCTGATACTCAATTATTGACGACGCAATCTTTTCATTCGAATATTTATTCTCGATAGAAAGAAGATGCGATAATGATGTTTCTTTTGGTTTTTTGTTTGTTCTTTTTTTATACAAACGACATTATCCTTTAATCCTGAAGCTTTGCCGACTACGGTTTGCCAGAGATGCATCTGCTTCCGAGGATTATATATAGGAACAATTGCAAATACGAGAGAACGATAGTTTTTGCCATAGACTACGGTGTTTTTTAAATTTCACCTATTGTGTTTGTTAAAATTAATTGATTATTATCATTATAAAAATGAGTGTATCACAGTTTAAATATATCTATTTTATATTAAACATACAATCACGAGATGCATCGTGGTTCATTTCAATCATAGATCTGTCGGTTTAAGAGTTTACAAGTTTATTTATTTCTGTTTAAAAGAAAAAGAAACGTAGGTCTTTACCAAGCCTCCCAAAGCTTCCGTACTAATTACTATAATATAATTATTAATTAACATTGAAATTAGCTGAATGACCAAACGCGCTTAACAATTGGACGGAATAGATTAAACGGTAGAAAAATACTCTTATTAGAGTTTCTAACAACTCACTCTATTGTCCTTGCCCCATTTACGCATAACACGTATAATTTGCTCGACCTGCGAGTTCGTCGTGTTTCGCAGTAGTTGAATTATTTCCGTTAGCAGCTCCCTGAAAAAGGATTTTCACGTCAGGAACAAATATATTTTTAACACGCGTACACGAAAGCTTGATAAATCAAAGACTAGTCTCACTTTGGTTGCTTCTCCGCCACGATGTACTGAAAAGTACCACAACAGGCGCCACGTTTTCCTTCCCAATGTTCTGGACTAGGATCCATCCTTTCAAGCATGTCAAAAGCTTTTGCAGCATACCAAAATTCGCCAACCTTATAACAAGTATTAGCAATTAGCTGCAGCAGACTAAAAGATTCCGTAGACGTATCCATCTTGAGATACAATTCCCAAGCTAGCTGAGCCTTTTTGTTTATGATATCTGAAATCAGTACTTAGCTTGTTTAAAAATTTTCGACGGTCAAAATACCTATTAAAAATTATCTTAATATTGTTTAACGCACAGCAATACGCCAATAGACTGATGTAGATGTAATCATTTCTGTGACGTTCGTTTCTTATAATCAGGAATGCCTCTTCAGCTTCCTTAAAGTAACCAGCTGCCGTTTGTGCCTGGGCGTAATTGAAGTTGAAGCTGTCGTCGTTTGAGAAGTAAGTTTTTATCGAGTTTAGGTAAACGAGAACTTCTTCGAATTGACGGTACAGAAAGAAACAAGATGCCATGCACTGTCTTCCTGGTATGGTGTCGCACTCGGATGCAGATGAGCCGACCAATTGAAAATACTGTTGGGCTGTCTTTACGTGCTCGCGCTGAAAGTATGTTAAATAATTTTATATACTTGTCATTAAAAATACTTGCTTTCCCTTTAATCCAGAATACTTGCAGAGCCCGTTTCCTGTCCCATCACAGCATTCACGACACCCTTCAAGATATATTCTTGAGGAACAGCTGGCTCTAGATCTTTAATTAAATCATAAGCTTCGCGAATTTCATCCTGTTTCAAGTAATAAATAACTAAATTTAGCCTGGCTTCCGGTATAACGTCCACTAAATTTGGCAAGACCTGCAGGGCGCCTTCGCCACCCCTGAATACCTGTTTGTTGAAAATGAAATTATCAAATGAATTGTATATTCCGAAAATAATTATTTTTTCAAGCTTATACTCACTACGATATTGTGTTTGATCAAATCGTGACCGAAATTGAAGGAGCTCGATATCTGCTCGACCAGCTGCTTCATTTCTGCCTGTGCCGCGTTTCCGTTATACAAACGGAAGTGATTACAAGCCTTCAAATTGATAGCGATAGCACTGTCAGGATATTTCTGTAGGTAAACTTGCAAAACTTCTTGCGCCACGTCGTAGTAATCCAGTTTATAGTAGCAAAGTGCAACGTAAACGTTTAGTGCCAGATAATCCCTGAGGAGATGTTAACAGCAATTAATCCCTTATCAAATACATTTCTCAGTTAAGATTACAGAAACGGATTTGGATATATGGAATCAGGATAGGTAGGTACCTGGACTTTTTTAATTCAGTAATAAAGTACACTTCGGAATTGATATCAGCGGTGGAAGATTGGTCATACTTTGATTGACTGGTTCTACTGTGTATGTATAATACATGCGTGTATAATTACAAATTAAATAATCTACATGAAAGTGCAAGAAAGATAATTGAATTGTAAAAAGAGAAATACATTCCATTATTTTCCCATTGATTTTCTCTCTTGCTCACCTATTCTCAAGCAATACTCTTTTGTATATATCAATGGCTTCTTGATAATGTGCTCTGAGATAGTGAATGGAAGCCAGACTCAGCTGATCCTCTATTACATCCTCGAGCATCTGATGAAATTCCATAAGCTTCGTTTCATCTCCCATTTTATGAGAGAGATGAAACAACAGTCTCGTTTTCAAACGACTGTCCGGTGCCTGTGCCAGGAGACTGTGAGCTTCTGGATACATTCCCAAGAAGAAGTAACAGCAAGCCAAATTAACGGGAATATCTGCCGATCCATTTCCTTTCTTCTTTAGCTCCTCGTAAACCGTCGCTGCCCTTTTGTAGTCACCGAGGTGAAAGGCGCAATAGCCAATCCAATAATCAATTTCTATACTTGTACCAGTGGTACCATTGAACTCCAAAAGTGTCAAGGCGCCCGTGTAATCCCTTTTCTCAAGAAATTCTTCTAGATTGGGTATATCCTTCCTTGAGGTAGATTTCTTCGCTGCGTCCGAAGAAGCGGGTTTTGCTCTGGATAGAATCTAAGAAATGATATCAAAGAATGGAAGTCGATTAAAGCCATTTGATAATGCTGACGCTTCGTTATATGGAACATGAGTTAAGGAGAGAATCTACGAGGAGGCTGATTGGTCCAAAAGCATGAAAGCGCAAGGAAGGGTCTGGGTACTGATTTTGTAAAGTAATAAGTTAATTTTACCATTTTTTCATTGCTGTCCACTAACCGGACACTTTATCGATCCGTACGCGTCCTGGGAAACGTTAAGCGGGTCTGATAAATAGCGCTGGCATCGCACACAGGAATAAATAGTTGTCCAGCTAAAGAATACGATCGAAACTGAATTTCAAAGTCAGTCTGTCCTCGCGCTACCATGATGGCGCCACCGTCGTCCATTTGGATTCAAACCGTCAAAGCTGGTTAGTCGCAATGTACTGGAATTTCTCATTACTACAGATTGCAATTGAATAATTTAGACAGATAGAATTTTCTAACAGAGTCACTGTGAAATTCATGACTTTTATTCCTTTTTTCTTTGGAGTCTTATTGACGGTGCGTTTCGCAAGAGTTGCAGAAGTGGGGAGTTCTGCTTCTGCGCATTCGTCATTAACAATCATATACCGCTCGTCACCCAAAGCCTGATGATCGTAGTATTTCGCGATGCTGGACGGTGTGAAGCACGTTTTACTTGTGCTTTCGGGCAAAGGCGGCGTGGGAAAATCAACTGTCAGCACTCAATTAGCTTTGACGTTAAAGGAGTCTGGCTTTAAAGTACGTCCTCCGTCTGGAGCCCCTGAGGTTACGTCTGCTAAACGTCAAAATCTTCCAGGTCGGCCTGCTTGACGTCGATCTTTGCGGGCCAAGCGTTCCCTACTTGTTGAATTTGGAAGACAAAGATGTCCACCAGTCTTCTGATGGGTACGTTTCCTATTTTACGTAAACAATTTATAACTATTTTACACTTCGCTTTTATCGCGATTGCGTGGCTCTTGTATTAGGAGTTTATTTTGTGCTCTGATCGCAAAAATGTTTTTATTACAGCTGGGTACCGGTCTTTGCCGATTCTGAACAGAGATTGTCTGTTATGTCCATTGGTTTTCTTTTAAAAAATCGTAATGACGGTGTAGTATGGCGTGGTCCAAAGAAGACTGGCATGATTAAACAATTCCTGACTGATGTTGTTTGGCAGGACATTGATTATCTCATTATCGATACACCACCTGGTACCTCTGACGAACATATTACTGTTATGGAGAATCTACGGTATATACCAATAATAAGACTACGACCTTTGTAACAGCGTATGATAATATTTCTGACTGGTCGAATACGACTTTCTTCTATATTAAGTGTTTCTTTTTTGTTTAACAATAGATGTAATAGTTAACTGTATTATTAACTTCTGTTGTAATGTATTTAATAGTCAGTCTGGTCATTATAAATAGGCATAATCAGTTGCTTGTGCATGTGTCACATACGGTCTTTTAATAGTGATTGTTTAGTGAATTTAATTATCAGTGTAAGGTTAGTCTGTGTGGAATGAGTAGGGCAGTCACATGTGTATTGATAGAAGTCACATGTGGTGACTACGAATCATATGACTATCCTTGTTGAAAATAATTATAATTTTGATAAGTACTGGTCATGAGACTGATAAGCTGTTTCGTCATCAAGTTCTTCAGTGTTTGTCAGGTGCCCAGAACTATTAACGTGTATATTCTAACTATACATAGCAACTGTTAATCCTTGTTTAACTATCTGATAATTAAACTTACATCACTTGTTCTAGCTACATTTAATTTAAGGAATAGTCGTCGCTACTTATTATTGTTATGCTGTCATAAGTAATCTGTTTCACTGATTATATTTCAGTAACGTCAAGTGTGATGGTGCGATAATAGTAACAACGCCTCAGGCAGTGGCGGTTGATGATGTTCTTCGAGAAGTAACGTTTTGTCGGAAAACGGGAATTCCAATAATTGGCATTGTCGAGAACATGAGTGGATTTGTCTGTCCCACGTGCACTGTAAGTACTAATTGCATTTTGTAATTTGTAAAAGAATAACCCAGTGTCTGGAACTTTTTAAAATTAGATTTCAGAACGAGCACTTCCAAAAATATTCATACCCACTTATGTTCTAACGTATGAGGTTTTGGTAATGCTCTTGATGCTTGAAATTGATTGCAAAATGATGTCAAGGATACTTAATATTGAATTGCTTGAGTAATAATACATTATTGCTAAATCTACATTCTGTTGTATTGATCCTACAGTATACTGTAGAGTTCTTTACATTGTCACCGTTGTCCTTTTTATAATTTCTAACGATAGTTTCAATACAACGTCATGTGTTCATATAACGTTTGCTGAAAAGTGTTGAAATCATAATACCATAGACCTGCTAAAACCCAAATAATATCACTGGCAACAAAAGAAAAATTATCATCATATATGATCCTCCGGAGTTTTAAATTGACACAGTTGGAAGAAAATCCAGTCCCTGTATTAATTAAACCTAGATCCATACGAGATTCTCTTAAGAGTCAGACAAAATGGCTTCCAGGAATGCACGAACATATTCTCATCTGGTGGTGGAATAGCTCTGTCGGAAATGGTAAAGGTACCATTTTTGGCAAAGATCCCAATCGATCCAGCGGTCGGAAAATTGGCTGACAAGGGTCAGAGCGTTGTCGCGCGAATTCCAGACAGTCAAGTGGCCCAAGTTTTTCGAAAGCTGGTAGAGGAAGTGACTAAGAGCAAGGAAGCTTAAGCCCTTTCAGGTCAGTGATCTGTTCTCAAAAACGATATGGTGAACGTTTTGGTGATTCGTTTGGAAACGAGTACGCGAGTGAGAAAAGTTTGAGTTTTAATCGCAACGATTGCACAGTAGACGTGTGAAGTTGATTTGTTGTACTTTTACTCAAGAGATCACGATGTATAGTTTTTTTCGTAACGCTAGGCTTAAGCCGTCGTTAAGACGAAGACAAGTTATGTTTTTATATTGCGATGTACAAATATGAAAATAAAATTAATAAATATTTCTCAACAGTTTCAGTCTGGCCGTAAATGGTACTCACAGTGAGTATCGTACACATGAAAACTCGTATGATAATTCTATCACGATACTTTTTATTCCATACACGTAAGGTATTGATATACTTCTCATAGTTTTAATTATGAATTGTCTGTTGCGAGTTTATTATTAATTTTATAAAATACTGATATTTCAATTCTGTTAATTGTCAACGGTACACGAGTGCACAGTGATGATCGACAAGGCCTTAAAAAACGACCTAAATAATTATTCTAAATCTCTGTAATAATAATGATTCAGTGCAGCATTACTCAACTACTGACAACATATATTAACTGTATCGTTAAAAGCATCAACTTACAGTTTGTTTTGGCATATCGAAAAGTGGCCTTCCATGATTGAAAGACAAACTTGGACATTACATTTTAATACCGGATGGACAAAATGCCAAGTGTCAGTTACGTGTACAATAATATTGCATACAACTGCGATATATAACAATACCATATTAATGTCTATCAAAAAGTTTGTATCGTACAAACATGGCCTTGTAAATTTATTGTCCTATAAAATATAATTAATTTTTCTTCGAACGACAACAAGGGTATGGTCTTGGTCTGTAGGTTGGTGAAAATGGTAGGTATGACGTCCATTTCCATCTGAAATGATAAAAATAATATAATTAAGTAACCATAGAACGATATTCTTTACTCGCTGTGTATCATTCATAATGATTTATGTAATTACACATGTGGCAAGTGGCAAAGACTACATTCTGTTGCACGTGATTAATAACGATTATAAAATTTAATAAAGAATCTCTATAACTTTTAATGAATTATTACCAAGAGTAATTTGCTAAATCGCAATGACGGTTCACGCTTTAATTACCTTCTGAGCAAACTCATTCCAATTGGAAAATCAAAAGTATTCCCTACGTATTCCTCGTCAATATCCTTGTCAGCGTCTGGTTTATCTACAGTCAACGCCATTTCGTTAGCCCACGCGTCTAGGCCACGTTCCTCTGCTGTACCTGTGATAGATAAACAAGATTAATAATATCGGATAAAATTTGTTTTCGTACTTCTGTCATGTGAAAATGTGCAATGGAACGTAGTCACGTGCTATGGAACGCAATCACGTGCTTTTTTATCCACATAGTGTCTCATGGGCACGCGACAGTATGTCTATATGAAAGTCATGAAAGCGTAACTCGCGCAATCCTTATTTAAATATTAAATTATCGTATAGTAAAACGTATCATTAAGGCGAATACTTGTTATCATAAGCATCCATTTTAGTAATATACTTAATACTTCGTTGTCGTCGCGCTACAGGAGGCATATATTAAAGATATACCTGGTATAATATTGTCTAAAAGGCATCCAACGACACCGCCAACCAAAATTGTCGTGCTTAGCAGTACCGTGATAACGCCATTGGCTATATCATTTCCGGTATCGATAACATCAGGATGCTTTATCATCCATTTCGATAGAACCTGTAAATATTGATCGATTACTCTCGTTGCTCTCGATTTGCAAATGAAAGCTGGGATAAGCTTTACGAAATTGCGATTACGGGTATTTTTGTAAATTTATTATTCGCAAAATTTATAAACCTATATACGTACCAAGGGGAAGAACAACGAGAATCCGAGTATATACAGATTCCTTGCAGAGTTCAAATTGACGTACTGCAACGCCGAGAGACCTGCATAAATGTTTTGTTATTGCATTGTTTATTGTTTAGATAAATTACTGATTTTTCACAATAATTATTTTCTCGATGCTATTATTATGTAAGCGCAACGTACCGAATGCTGCTATCATTCCGAACATGACGCAAAATATACCACCGACTATGGGTTCAGGTATGATGATGAATATAGCGCCAAATTTACTGATGATTCCTTGAAGTATCATCAAGACACAGGCCCACTGTATTACCCTTCGACTGCCAACTTTTGTTACGCCTACAACAATCGTTACAAAGATTCGTACGCGTACGCGTCAGTGTACCATTTGCATACAGAATGCATACAACGTTGAGACATTATTGTACTTTTTTTTTCCTGAATGTACAAAAACGTCCTTTTTATCTCTTACCAATTGTACCAACGTTTTCGCCAAATGTGTTTGTACCGTTTCCGCTACCCCAAAGTCCTGCCAGCACGGTGCCAAGACCCTCCATACCGATTCCTCTGTTAATTGCATGAAGAGGTGGTGGGGGAGCACCTACCAATTGAATATGCATATATATGATACTGTATGTATTTAATTTTGTAAAAAAAAATTTTTTTAGTTTCAGTCAATCCGTCTTTACCCAGTAAACACATAAGAGGGGTCCAGTACTCAATCGTTACTGGTCCATTGATAAGTGCCAGTGGGTCTGTAAGGGCCCATCATTGGGTCCGCTCTTATTTGCTTTTTGGGTACTGATGGCATTGCAATGACGTTTACGTACCACACATCCGTGACGTAGTAGGATAATAACTGATGGATTCTACAGTGCACGCGATCACGCCTGCCAACATGCCAAGCACTCCGGACAGACTAACCGTTGGGATACCCCACTGGCCTGGATACGGTATTCGAAACCAGGGTGAATCGCTTATTATTTTTAATTTCGTATCAGCCCTGCCTGGGTGTCCAGGTGGTAGAGCATCCGTGGCTGTGAGAATTGCGCAAATCGCCCACATTGCTACTATCGTTAGCAGGACCTGTGCCAGAGGAAGATAATCGTAAGATATAATTGTGATATCTGTAAAACTGTTATACGTATATTGAAAAAAGAAAAAAAATTAACTTTGACGTGGAATTGCATGGTTTTTGGGATACTTGAAATACGGAGTAATTCGACTTACGGGAAACAATTTGAATAAGGAGAACCAAATGACTTGGAAGCCTTCGTGCTTTCTGTATGTAACAACCGGAAATGGTACGTTCACCAAAATTTGCGAATAGAGCGTCAACATCAGTATAGTTCTAAAAAAAAGGGGAAAAAAATTATTGTTTCTGGTGTACGAACGTCATAGTCTAAACAATAGATTGTTTAACGTGTATATCATACGTCTTGTCTCGTTGGTAAAAAGTTAAGGATAAATATTTTTAAAAAATTAATAAGAGATTAGCATTGATTTTATTTGGATAAAGGTTGGCTCACCCTGCTGCAATACCCCAGTGCTTCGAGGCGGCTTCAGCAGCGTTTTCAAATAGCGACAAACCGACCAACGATACCGTCGGCACGATGGTTAGGGGTGTGATGAATTTGAGTAAGTATCCGACAATTCCTGCATTAATTAAATTCAGATAATTTAGATTAAAAATATATATATGAATACTTAGCAAACGGACTCGAAGTGCAATCCTGTTATCAAATGATAGCTGATCGCTACTAGAAGCATATCAATGACTTATTTACGTACGCGTATGAATTTTAACATTTGTTGAGAATGAAGAAACAAGCATTTGAAGATTTATTAAAAGGACGTAAAATAAGTATGAATTAAATGAAATGCAAATCATATTGAAAAACATACCTCCGTAACCGATGATAACCTGAAACAATGCCGACACAGCAATAGCACCAGATAACTCTCGCATCCTCACTTGCCACAATTCGGTACGATCCTCATACGTCATGGAATTCATGACGTCATCGGACGGACATTTCCATTGAGGTAAATTCAAAATGGCCAGAGTAGGTACTAAAAAGGATATCGTGCCGCCTTGGACCAGTGGAAGCCTGAAGAGATAAAAAGAAGGTACCTTTAAAACTGTACCAATGATACCAAAGTGAAAAAGGACGTTTTGGATATGATATAAAAATGTTTGTTATCGCACAACCGTTTGTAATTAATATTACCCTTGTAGCAGTTAATTAAGTGTTCAATGTTAATGCCACGAGAAATTCTTTTACATAAAATTATAATCCACATTGTAGTAGTTAATGGAAATTTATTATTTCGTCTATAATTATAATCTAGCTTGTTATCAGTCTGCTCGAAGACTTACTTATCGGTCACGTGCGGATATGACAATTGATTTTGCAAGTACAATTCGATTGACTAATTACTTACCTGCAGCCCACGGTCGTT
>JARQST010000460.1:479152-493104 GCA_030142225.1 Pachycephus smyrnensis | reverse complement strand
GCGGAATTCTCCGGAACTACAGCAGGTGCTTAACAGCGCCATCTGGTGGAATTTTCCGGAACTAACGAAAAATGCTACCCACGAAAATGCAATTTTAGGTAATAGTTTATCGAAAATTCATTCCACGCCCTCTAGCGGAATTCTCCGGAACTGCAGCAGGTGCTTAACCGCGCCATCTGGTGGAATTTTCCGGAACTAACGAAAAATGCTACCCACGAAAATTCAATTTTAGGTAATAGTTTATCGAAAATTCATTCCACGCCCTCTAGCGAAATTTTCTGGAACTACAGCAGGTGCTTAACAGCGCCATCTGGTGGAATTTTCCGAAACTATTTGAAATTTTTTAGCAGATTCCAAAACCAATGGAATCGACGATGAGTTAGTGAGGTGAGTGTGATGAGTGAGGTGAGTGTGATGAGTGAGGTGAGGTGGGTGAGATGAATTAGGTGAGTGAAGTGAGTGAGTGAGATGAGGTGAATGAGATGAAGTGAATGAGATGAGGTGAGTAAAGTGAGTGGCGGACCTAAAGGTTGTAAATCAATGGAAAAGAAAATGATAATGCTTATACAGAAAGGGTGAAGGGGATAGACGATACGACTGAGAGAACAAGGAGAGAAGAAGGTGGGTAAAACGGACGCACGAAGACCATATTTTTTTGGAGAAGCAGGGAAAGAGAACACTGGGAAAGTAGGAAAAATAAGGGAGCGAAATGGACACCAACAAACTACACAAGATAGAGGTATAGAAGTAAAGAAAAAATAAGGAAATAAAGAAAGAAAGGAATAAAAAAAGAATGAAAGAAACTAAATCATGAAGAAAGGGAGTTAATAAATAAATAAGAGGATAAAGAATGGAGGAAATAAGTAAGTAAGAAAATAAAGAAGTAAAGAATTAATAAGGAAATAAAGAAGTAAGGATGTAAACGGTAGTAAAGTAAGGAATAGAGGTACAGAAGTAAACAAGAAATAAGGAAATAAAAAAGAAAAGGAATAATGATGAATTAAAGAAATTAAGTCAAGAAGAAAGGGAGTTAATAAATAAAAGAGGGAATGAAGAATTAAGGAAATAAGTAAGTAAGGAAATAAGGAAATAAAGAATAAGTAAGGAAATAAGTAAAGAAGGAATGGAAAGGAAAATAAATAATGAAAGAAGGAAGGAAAGAAGTAAACAGTTAAAAGAGAAATAATGAAGGAAAGGAATGGATAAGACGGAAGCGTCCAAGAGACCAGTCTGGGAGACCGGCTCGTGGAAGAATGAGCGCTCCGAGCCCGGGCATCCCCTTAAGTGCTTCCCCCACTCCCCGGCTCCTGCGCAGCAAGTCTGCGCTCCGACAAATTTCGCAACTTCCAGTACTTCTAAGTGTTCCTCGCTGTGATTCCTAATTTCCAAGCGTTAATATACAAATATATTAAATTCATTAATTATTTTAATATTTTAATAATCGAATTATTTTTAATATTTCAATTTCGGCTTGATCCATTCTCGAAATTGGCAGATTTGATGCAAGACGCGGTAGCTGTAATTTCCCGTTTGTCAGTGGTAAAAGTTAGAACGTCCTTATTAAAAATATTAATAAGAATTAGAAATCTCTTGTAAAAGAAATAAAATTGCATTATCAATATGTAAAATTATGTTAATTTATCTAATAAAATTAATTGTCTTCTAGTATTTATTGTTTTTCTTTTTTTCAATTAAATAAATGAAGTTTCAGGTTGATATATTCCACATTTTGAATTCCTATGGCACCGCATCAAACGCACGACGTGGCCAAAAGGCTTGTAGATGATTCCACTGCGATGCCACGATGATTCTACTGCCTGGTACCACAGTAGCATCAGTATTCATCATCAGCACCTGAGCACCACAGTGGCTCCACCGATATCAGTGCGTAGTTTCACAGTGGAGCCATAGTGGCGCCAGCTTGCTATCTGAAAGAAAACTATCATTTCCAATTTCTTAATGTTACCATCATTCTCGTAATCTCTATGCCGACTTCGTTCAAGATATTCCCGGTGGTGGAGCCACCTGCACGACTTTCGGTAACAATGAGTCTATTACAACGACTGATTTAAAATGCTCTGATTAAACTGTTATCCATAAGTGATATCTGCTCTTATCAAATCGCTGATATAATTGTTCCTTCATGAACGTAAAGGCATTAAATAAAAAAAAGAGGTTTCGAGATAATAAGTCACGAAAGATATATATATATATATATATGTCCCAAACTATGCACGGTTATTTGAGCTAAATAATGACGTGCATTTGTATCCTTTAAATATTAATAATGGGTTGACAGAGTGAAAAGAGAATCTTTATAAAATACATATATTTATTGCGTTATGTTTAAAATACATATATTTACATATTTTACAGTTCGCGATAACGATCAACTCACTTTCCGCCTTTACATAAGAACGTAATTCCAGACTCACAGCAACAACGTATGTATATGTGTATCATAATAATTCCTCGTATTTACACGCGCGCGATATATAAATATTAGCTTATTTACAAAACGGGTAAATTACGCCTCGTATCTCTAGTCTGTATTTTTTTTTTCATTCAATAATTTATCCGTTTAATATGTATACCTATGCCGTATGTCCTCGCGTCCATTAGTAGCTAAACCTTTATTTAAACACCTAAGAATTTCTTGAAAGTCCATTTCTTTTTCGCTTGGCAGACAAGTAGAGTACTTTTTGGTATATGCGGCATACAGCGACGTGCAGCTTCTTTTTCTTTGCTATGGCTTAAAAGTTTACAGTACTGCTTTTGTCCCGCGCGAATACATCGAACTTAAACGGTTTTGATAAAATTGGGACGTAAAACGTAAATTAAACCTTTCCATGGTGATTGCGTGGTCTGATAGATCTGATAGTTGTGCATTTCTTATGATAAGAAAAAAGACGCCACCACTGGAGGATTAACGAAGTACAGTTAACGTTACGTAAGAGGTGTCGAAAGATAATGAAGATTTGGCCGTTGGCAATGCTATTCGATTAAATTCTTTTTTGTTTGTTCATCGTGCGGTATACTTGAGAAATTTGTAAAACTGTTGAAAGCTACGAAAACAATGGACAATGATAATGAATAATCGCGCAGGAACGACGTAACCTTTCATTCCTTCAGAACACTTTACATATTTACGAATAACTAGATTATACATTTTAGTTGAGTGGATGGAAGAGACAGAAGTTACTTTCATTTGAATGTTTTTATTTTTTTTTTGACGCGAACATACGAAACACGTGAAAGCATCTTGTGCGTCGATAAAATTTAGTTGAAAAATCAAATTTAGGTGGCGGATAGGGTAAATTTGCGGGTGTACAGAATTTTTGAAATGGGGTATGCAAAAAAAGTATTTTTTGTTTAAATCCTTCGAAGCGCACGGTTCTGTTTATTCGATTATTTTAAATCTGAAATGGAAATTGAAAATTCAAAATGGCGATCAGGTTATCGAAAAATAAAAATTCATTATATAATGGGTGTATCACCGTATGATACACTATGCTTCAAAGGGTTAAGCCGAACGCGCAAGACGCCGTCACGTGGCGACGTACAGTCGTGCCTCGTGGCAAACTTGCATGCCCCTATACGTTTTTTTTTTCGTTTTTGAAACGCTACGAACAATTTCTTATTATTCTACTGCAGTCTATTTTGGGCTCTCAGGATCTTCGTTATCCCAAAACGCAAAGACTGGCACGAGTCGCAGGGAACGAGTGTTTTTTTTCTTCATTTTTTTGTTTTCCGTCAACTTGATCAAAGCGTCGCTGCGACGTAAGAAAGAAACTTGACTCTGGCAGTGTTTGTTAAGAAATGGTCGAACTTAAGGAAATACGCAAATTCCGACGACGTCGCACGACGCAAATAAACGTTAAACCTTTTTTTTCTCGAATTCTCAAGTTAAAGGCCAATTTTCATTTGCGAAATTCGCTGCGCTCGACACGTATAGACAGCTAAAGTGTACACTCGATGAATTAGACATTCGGATTAAACGATTTGGAAAATTTAAAAAAAAATCGTCACCTCCTTTTCTTCCTCTTCGATAATGCATTTGATTTCGTATTTTTATATCGCGAGTGCTCTCCATTGATTCGCAGAAATTTATATTTTAACTTCCGACTTTCCATCTGCCTGAAGGCAGGGCACGGAATGGAAGCTGTTCAATAATTTTTTTTTTTCTTATCATATATGTAGGTACAATTACGCGTATGCATCTGCGAAAAAGTATAACTCGTAGAATCGACGGATTAACATTTTAATAGAGATTTAGATATGACGCACGTGCGAATCTCTTTCGACAAAGCATCAGTCGCGATTTCGTTCAACCATTGAGAAAAAAAAGTTTCTTGCAAATTTCAAAAATTCCAACTATCAGGGACGCCCAACGGACAGAAGATAATGAGTAACAAACATTAAACTTACATCTTTTAATGCCTTTGTTGAAAATTCAGTCGAGCATAAGAAAGTAGCCTCGTTACGTATAATTGAGATATTCGATCAATGATCCGACTGACGTCATCGACTGTACTAAGAAAATAAACAATGCAAAAAATATTCCCTATCAAAAGCGTCCTGCAGCATCAGTACGAGAAACGCATTAGTATTCAAAAAATGCATCTGTATTTTCAGATACTAGGATTTTCACATCCTATCAAAAACAAAAAGTCAACGTTATCAATCAAAATTTCATTATCCATTCGCAGTTATCGGTATCAATTAAAATCTCATAATGACCAAACTAATAAAATGACCACCCGTTACGTACGCACTTTGCGTATTCATACAGTGTCCTACTATACGCCCAAGAAAAGCCTGTATTCTATTGTTTCCATAAATCCTTTCAGATTACAAAACTTTATTAATATTAAAAACAGCCAGAACCACACATCGCGCACTGCTTTGTATTTCAATGATATTCAAAGGCGTTCATTAAACGGGTCATTTACTACCTCCTTTATTCATCAGCCGTTATGATGATTATACGTAAATAATTAATAACGTACCAAAAGAAAATAAAAAAAAGTATACAGTGAAACGTTGGAAACGTTCTTTGAGAACGGCCTCTTTTAGGTTACGTTCCTTCAAAGAGGTTGTTTATATTTTGAGATCAAGTTATCCAATGCCTTGTTGTTTTCTCTTCGGTCACGTACTTTTATTTTCGCTTTTCGCAAATAAACGCTCTACTTGCAATTTTGCGGACACGTCGTTGTACAAGCTCTTAGAAAATAATTGTCCGGATGATTAATCTTTGAGATTCGTAATTATCTTGCCTTGGACGTTTAATAAGGAACGCATAATTCTACTCGGGGCTTCGTCCTAATCGTTTTAGCAAATCTGAAGCACGATCGTGTCCAAAGACATTCCTAAGTCAGAACTTGATAACCGGCTGTACGTGCTACTGATATTGTATCGTTCCTACAGGACATTCCAAAGATAACCATACGAAGGATTTGAAGCAGTTACTCGTTCAGCAAAGTTTTTAATATATTCACGCAATGCAACCGGAGCGAAACGTCATTCGCAGCGTTCTCTCATCGTGTGAATTGCCGTAGGAATTTATATGGTCGGCGGCCATTTTGAAACTCAATCATAAGACAGAAACACTGAATCGATTATTTCGTTGTCACGTGAATTTTGAATTATCACGTGAATCGGAAATGTATAACAATGATTTATAATAATTAATAATCGAGTCATCGTAAAGATCGTTAATTGTAACAAAAATGTCTGTTTTCTTTCTTTTTTTTCCACATTCATCGACGAATCGACGTCGGATGATAAATGATACTTTTTTTTTCTTAAACGAAAAGTAAATCGTACAGTGTATATTTTGATGCGTCAATTTGATTCTATTAACAGTACGGAATATTAAATATAAAAATTAACGTTAAAGCAGGCAGGAAGTCGGTAACGTGATTTCCGGAAAGAATAAAAAGGACGCGAAGCCGTATTTATATAATTCCCGGAAATGACGTTTACGACGTTCAATTTTCCTCCTGTCGTATTTTCTTTTTTATCGAAAATTTCAAAACTGCCTCTTATCGACAGTGTCTATCTAGTAAGTTACAAGAAAGAACGATTAATCGAAAGAGAAAAATACCCTCGATTAAACCCAATAAAATTCGTTATCAAAATATCAAATATCATGATCGACGAATTTTTGATTACGTCTCTATAGCTCTCCTTAAATAAATTCGTTTAAATTCTTGTTTCTCAAAGTCGTCCATTCCACTCACCGTATCGAAGTTCCTTATTTTGAATTAAAAAAAGAAAAAACAAAAAAACTGCAGCAAACTGGCAAGGTAAAGACAATAGCGCAAATCGGCCATGAAATACGTTACTCGCGACACTTATAAACAGTACTCGTCTAAGACGTGAACGAAGCAATGGCTTGGTAACACGTATAATAATGTATCACAATGTTTCTGCGTCCACGAGAGAATCCGTGAGAATAGTCAAGGAGAATAAGGAAAAAAAAAAAAAACAGAATCGCTTGCGCGCGACGTTATCCCCAAGCAAGTTCGTTCACAATGGAGCAGTCGCGCGACTAAGTCACTCGAGGTTAAGAATAACGAGTTAAAAAACGCATCGGGCGCAATAATTTTCGCCATTCCCAGAGAAGGCTCCATCTTGAGTTCAGAATATTGTTCCAGAGGCAGCATCCGGTACGAAGAGCATACGTAAAAAAGAAAGAGAGACCAAGGAACGATGATGGCGCGATGCGTTTCTTCGAGCGGGAAATTCAAAAGTGCATCCTTGACAGTTCTCAGTGCATCCTCTCGTAGAGGGCGACGTCATCGGCTTCCTGATCGGAATAGGAAACGTCGTGCTCGGCGGGATCTATTCTTTGATAGACGTCAGACATTCGCGGTGCCGTGGGTCTTATACTGGTCATCGGGATCCCCTCCATGGTGCTGTACTGGAGTACGGGTGCTGACACGGTAAGGGTTGCACCCCCAGGATTTTTTCCAGGATCGTGCCCGGCCCTGTGCATAAGTACAGTACCGTACTGCCAGCTGGTATCTAGACTGTGTTCCTCTGGATGATTGATCTTGACCTTGTCTCTGCTTCTGCACCAGCAGATGAGGACCAGGACGAGGACAAGGACCAGGACGACTATGAGGGACGATAGAATAATGACAAGGATACCGGGTGGTACCAAGGGTTCTTCAGGAGACGATACACGCTTGTCCACCCCGATAGCCTCGTAGTACTCCTCGAGGCTGCTGAAGAGGGTCTTGTTCGGTACGTGATTCGTACAGTCCAGGAACCTCATGTCCGGCCAGGTGGTGTTGAAGGGTTTGGCACACCTGACGGCCTCCGAGGTGAGCGTCGCGTTCTCGAAGATCTTGTAGAAGACGATCTTCAGGTCGCAGTCGCATACCCACTCGTTGTTCAGCTGTATCAGACTGTACATGGAGAAGACCCTGTAGTCGATGACCTTGAAATTATTATTGGCTACGTCGAGGACCTCGAGCTGCAGGAGCGGCGCGAATACCTCGCTGTCCAGGACCTCCAGACGATTATGGGATATATTTAGGTAGCGCAACTTCACCAGCAGCTTGAACGTCTCCAAAGGAAGATTAGTGAGGTTGGCGAAGGAGAGGTCGAGGTACTCAAGCTGGTACGCCTCGAGGAAGGGTTCATCCGGTAGGACCAGAGGATTGTAACTCAGTATCAATTTCAGCAACAGATAGCAATAAGAAAAGGTCTTCGGGTCGATGATCCTCAGGAGATTCCTCTCGAGATTGATGGAGACGACCTTGTTCAACTTGTGAAAGGCGTCGTACTCGATCTCGGTGATGTTGTTCCTGGCCATGTAGAGGACCTCCCAGTCGGTCTTGGCGTGAAAGGGTTCCTTGCCCAGGACGCTCAAGTTCGAGTGCGTGATCTCGAGCGTGTGACTCTCCTCTTCGATACCCACGAGGTAGACCTCGAGCTCCTCGATGTCGACGTTGTAGCACCTGGTGACGGCCTCGTGGACGTGGCAGGGATTCCTCGCGGAATTCCTCGGCAGCTGACCGATGACGACTTCGAGGAAACTCGCCCCGAGGATTAGGGCGAGCGTAACGAGAGGGTACTGACGGCACGGCATCCTCCGTAGCTCGCGAGTCTCCTATCTCCCGGACGCGCCTAACCCAACCTTAGCTATCGTCCTTCGATCCCGTCGCACCAGACGGAGTCATCATAGCGTTGAGTATCGCGCTCCTTCGCTGCCGCTCATCTCAACTCTGTAACAAGAAAGAACCAATCGATACGTTACTAGGTTGTCATTGATAATCCCTCTTAGAGGTTTCGCGAAGGAACTTCCGCCGACTGGCTAGAGTACCGCCCCCCCCCCCCCCCCTACAGTGAGGTCAATTCGATATCGAGAACTTCTGAGATGGAAAAAAAAAAGTAAATGTTTACACACGATCGAGCCCGTTCAGCGGAGGAAGCTGAAAGACGCCAATTTCCTTCTCATCTTCCAAGGGCTGATTTATATTCGACCGCCATCTTGTATACAGTACCTGGTACAGTACCGTCTTCCTTCATGATATACTTTGTCGTACAACGTCAATCTTATTTGTTGGTTATGTTTCACAAATGGTCAACCATCTCTCGTAACGCTTTGGAAATAACGGCCATTTGAAATTCCCGCTCTTTTTTTAATTTTTTCATTTCTCTCGTGCCTGATTAACAGGCGGATATACGTCGTTTCCTTTCTTTTCTTCACTGGGGAGAAGATGATATTCATTTTCTGGTTATCGAGGAGGAGACTGCCGGCAAGATACAATCCCCTACACACCATGGGGTGGTTTAGGGTAGCCGGGACTTTTGCGAGGGTAGCAATGGGATAGCACAGGCTGCCGAGAGACAGGATTCCTCTATAGACCCCTCCCCACCTCTCTCGCCCCCCCTCGTAGCTTGTGTTGCTGCTCGGCCTGCTTGCGGTTCCCGTTCCCTCCCGCTATCGGCGAACCACGAGCTTGTTAATATAAATGGACGCTTGCAAGGCGAGCCCGCGGACTACCAACTTCCAGCAGACGGCGAAGCCGGCTGATTGTGTAGACAGGGATGAAAAATGTCCACAATATTCTACGTGAGAAGAAGCTACGATATATATATATATATATATATATATGCGTGTAAATATATATATATAGGGTTGCATCATAACGACAATTTCGTCGTCGTGCAGACGACAGTTGCAAGCTCGATTTTACAGTGTTCATGAAGCTTAGCCAATGCGACGGGTACTCGACAAGAATTCCCTTTCGATTTGGATACAAAAGAACAAGTCCGCCATCGGTGTTTTTCCCGGTGAAAATTGCGTATGCAAAACTCACGGAATTCCATACCTATTCGACGGCAAAGAGATCTCATCAAGAAGGAAATGGGGGGAAAAAAAAAATCTAAAAATTCTCTTTGGAACTTTCAGGTGGATACCTCTTTATTCTGCCGGTAGACGGTGCTTGTTGTCGTTTTATTTGTTCCCTTGGTATACAAGGCGTACCACTCGTCCTTAGACACTGAATAAAGCAAGCGTCGGAGAAAAATATTTTGCGCAAGAGCTACTGGGAATTCTTCATTTGCGAGAAATGTCGCTTTTCGACAAGACCACGTGAAAAAAATTTTTTTTCTGTTTCGACAATTTTTACGAGGGCGAAATATAAGATTCTTCTTTTCGAAAATGACTCCGATGGTAAGTTAGTCTTTTTTTAAGATTTTTCATTTTTCAAAAACGCTTGCACTAGGGACCTACGTAGCCTTGTTCCGGGTCTGACGGTTAAGAGATGATCTTCTCTCTCGGTTCCGTTGAGTGCGCGCTGTCTACGTTAACGGATATAACGTCAGTTACGTGCGACGTCGACGTTAACGTATATAACTGCGTTACCGTGCGACGCTGACGTTAAAGTATCGCGTGTCCCCATGGAGAACTTGCCCGCGATAAACCACGCTGCCATCGAGTCTACGACAATTCGTTTAATGTAGCCCGATACGTTGAAAGATTGCTCTTGCGCTTGATTAACGCGTCACGTGACAACGGTCGATAAGGAAGAAAGCCTTCATTACCGATTGATACGAAAACTGCCCGTTATCGTGCAATTGTTTCGTGGTACGTGGCGCGAAGGTATGTCCATATTTGAAAATTGCCTAGTTATTAACGCGCGCAGCCTATAGAGCGTGTGTTTATGGGTAATGCGGATAAGATTGATTTTTTTAAATTCGGCGGGAATTACGAACCGCGTCGAGGTACGATATACTGTTGATTAGAATTTTACGAGTGGACAAAAAAAAACAGAAATACTTGGGAGCCGAAGAAAATACATTTTGCAGGATGATGAAAATTTATTAGACAGAAAAGTATGGCTGTCCACGGATTTCAGGAATCCCTTTTCGCCAAGGATACGACAATGGGAGGAGTGTCGGTAAAAAAAAAAAGGATAGCAGCTTCCACTGCCCAAAGGATTTGATCACGTACGCGGATTACGAGCTGGCAGCTTCGATGCCTTATTATATGTCTCGGATGGTGCTCGGACTAAAATAAAAAGAGCGAGTGAGAGCAAGAGAGAAAGGAAGAAGAGTCGATAAAAATCGTCAGGAAGGATACAGATGGGAAGGTTGGCATTACTTTTTCTTCAATGAAAAAAAAATTGCATCGACCTAAAGAGATTAGGTTGGTCCGTCAAATTGATAAAAACAAAACATGATTCGTTAAAAAAAAAATAAATGCATATGCAATATCATTACCCATGTGCATATGGCTCTGATAATTTTTATCTGAAATTTCCGTGAAAAATTCCACGTACAAAATTTGACTGTGACCTACTTCAAGATCCGCGCTAGACTGTACCAACGCTATAAATTAAACGTATACTTTGTAGATACGTGACTTATCGTTAAAGCAATGGAGGGTTATGTTGCCATAATCGAGTGTGTGTATATATATATATACATATCTCAGTAATCACGAGAGTCGACCAAACCGGATAATGGCACGCGATATAGAGATAACTTCGCACACAGTAAGCATAAATTACGTGAACGGTATAAAATTTTCAAAATCCAACTCCTCTATAATATTGACTATCGTATCGATGACTATATTAAATTCCAAAAATATATGTAAATTTCCACATACGCGTATAAGTTCCTGCAAACGGTAACATGAAATCAAAAAATTTCATAATCGTCAATGATTAAAAATATTTGATTGGATAATTTTTTTTATCGATCGTCTATGAAAACATCATTAATCAGATTTCGCGCTTGACGCATCCCATGTCCGTACGAATCGTTTATCATCGACTTTTACGTAAATTCTTGAAGAGGGGAAATTGGAGGGGGGGAGTAGTCAATCATTCTCAAAATCAAAGAACGTATACCCAGCTGTTTTACGCTCGGAGAAGTTTGAACCTGATGAACTCTCGAAAGTGCTTCTTGACTGTTTAGAAACTATTAAGAGTATCGATCGGCTGGGTTAACGATAAGGCCCCCCTCCCGATTTCATTGATAAACAAAATTTTTCTTACCTGTCCTGTCTGGTTAGGGAAGAACTTAAAAAAAACAATGGATACCACGAATGTCACGTGACTACCAGGAGACAACGGGATTGTGGTGTCGGACGTTCACCAGGAACCAGAATCAGCGACGGAGTCCAAATGGAGCGTGACAGGTCTGAGAATAATGAGGCCCCTGGTTTTAGGGCCTCTTAGACGCTGTATACCTTCCTTTAATGAGTCGTTCGCGGTGTCTAATGCAAGCGCCGTAAAGGAAAAAGGACGATCGTAAAGCGTCGCGACGTCCTACTATATGTACGGGTCTGAAGACCGGGACACCAGAGAGACCAGACGTACGTCTGAGCGTAGTTACCAAAATTGAAGATACTTGGTCCTTTTTTTCTTCAAGGTCATTTCGGCGACGCTCTTATGGGATATATAAAAGACAGTCGGTAATAAAAATTTCATAATGAAAATCATGTCTTATTGTTCGTCCTTGAAATCCAATTGCTGGTACAGGACATTCTTGTATAATCAAATGACCTTGGTACATTTACGAGAGGTCGCGGCCATTTTGCGAAAATAACTGTAACGCGGAAGAACAATTATTGCGAAAATTAAATGCACCTTATCGCGTCGCTTGTAGCGATATTTTTCGAAAATCTTCGTTATGCGTGTGAGCAATGACTTTTTAAAATGAAATTTTTTCTAAAAATCGCCAAACGAATGGTAAAGGGAAAATGGCGAATGACGTCACGTCCGTCGTCTTTTGTTTAATTTTCTGGACTGTTGCGTAACTCTTGGTTGAAGAAAATGGCCCTATTTCAAGATAGCGTAGTGCGCGTTAGAAACGACGCCATCTTGGCGTATCTCGACAGGTACAGTACATATAAACTTTTGAAAAACACCTATCGTAGTATATAGTATACTAACAATATCACATACCATAGTACTCGTACCCTAGAACAGCAAAAAAGGAACCAAACAAAAGGATACTATCCCATAAACATAAACAAGCGTATTTTTCCATAAAAAGTTATCACCCCATTCAACAGGTTATTCACCCTTACGAAAATAATCGGTCAACTTTATCAGTCAAAATATCCTAAACAACATAAACAACGATCCGACAATCCCAATTAATTTTCTACTCAGCTAATTATTAATCCACGCGGTCAATCCAATTAATTGTACAATAAATTCAGTTTAATTCCACCTACCTAACCTCAATGCAATAAAATCAAAAAGAACAACGGCGTAAACACCCATGGCGTCCCGTTTACGAATTTTTATTTTTTGCCAGCCCCCAGCCCCCTTAATTCGTATTTTTCCTGCCCTTTCCACAGGGTGAAAAGCGGAAGTATGAAGTCGCAAGGGTTGCGCCCCGAGCCAGGAAGGTATTAGGCCGGATGAAGGTAGACACAAATATTTGTTATCGCGAGGGGGCGGGGGGATAATACAGCGTGAGACCTTAACGCTAATCGCGAGTAAGATAGGTAAATAAAAGAGAGAGAGGGAGAGACGTAAAAGAGAGGAGAGAAAAAAGACAAAAATACCAATAGCGTAACCTCCCCCTCTTCTATTACCTATATGCGTGACCCTCCCATGACCTTTACGATTAGGCCCGACAATGCCGTCTGTTGGATGTTGACACGTGCACGACCACGCCCCCCTCGTGATTGATCATACGAAGCAACAAGCTACAAGGGGTTGACGTAGAACCGGTACACCTGACCTCCCCCCCAGGGTAAAGTTGGCTTACGTTAGGTTAGGGCTCTCTTCTCAACGTAATTGAACCTGATCGATCCCCCTTAGACGTATTTACCCCTTTTGAAAAAAAACCATTGTTACATTACCGACACTTTTATTCGTGTTTATCATCCCTTGTACCAAAAAAGAAATACACTAATCACCAACCCCATTTTATACGGATACTAGATTAGATAAGGATTTAAAAAATATTTTTATTCATTTTTTTATTCAATCCGTTACGACGGACGCCATTTTTTTTTATTCAGACGTCACTGAACCTTGTTATCGGACGTAGTGACGTTTCTGTTATCAGTCTGTACTATGATATAATGATAAGAGTCGTTTGTTTAATATTCCTATTAGCATACAAGGAGTTTCAATTAGTATCATTGTTTTTGTACTCTTGTCGAAGGCAACACTGTTATCAATGTCTCTTGAACTTTAATTGAAACTCGATATTTTAACACGTATACATAATATGTACACGTCAAAGCATATATGCCTCTCGGTTCCACTTTAATCTCGCGTCCGCGTCGAATTTCAAAAAGAAATTTCACCAGCTAGTATGGATTTATGGGCGATACTGTACATGCGGGTAGGTACCACGAGTTTAACCTTATGGTAATTTTTATTCATATATATTATAACGGGTTGCCCGGATCCACCCGCTATAATTAATTTTTCAGAGGGCCGCCAGGGAGCGCTGGAGGG
>JARQST010000460.1:457843-479052 GCA_030142225.1 Pachycephus smyrnensis | reverse complement strand
AAGTCCTATTTATTTATTTTTCGGTCATTCCTAGGTGGTACCCCCTCCAGCCTGTAACGCCACGTTACAATATATATGTATATATTGCCTAACTAGTAAGTATAACGATCATTAGGTAACACTGATAGGCGTTAATATGCATTCTCTGATAACGTCTTTAAATATCAAAATAACAACATAGGTAATGTCAAAATAAAAATTTTTTGTATAGGACGATATTACCTAATACCGACGTCTCGCAGTTAATATTCAAAAAGCTTCCGTGACGCATTTATCAACGAGGGGTTATCACTTGAACAAATAGAGGACCGTTTCGTATTTCATTCTATCCGAGAGCGACTGTGACAAACGAGTCCTTTCGATATTTTCCATTTGTCCATATCGATATATCGGGGGGCTTATAGTTATATCCTGGAGTTATCCTTATCAAAGCGGCACTTTGACTTTTTGCAATTTTTTTTTCAACCTAAAAATACAACGTGAAGTCTCAACCAAATTGTTCCGGTGCATTATGATGCAATCTTCGCATGATACTCGATTGGCCAGTTGCACGTACAGTCACTGCCAAGTCTGATTTCGCGTCGGCCTTCGCGCTTGATAACAACGATAACAGCGTACCGACCTACCTAGAAAGGGTACACAGCGATTTCGATGAAGATAAGGTATCCTTGCAAAGTGAAAAAAAAATTTGTTTCCTCTAAGCACTTCCTCTTTCCTTTGTTCAATTTGAAAATCTCAATAAAATCTGATAACGGAGATACAAGGAGTCACGTGCGATCAAAATCGAGAAAGTGTGTCACGAAAATTATTAGCCTCAATGCCGAATTCACAAGCGAGCGACCATTAACGTTCCTATTCGACGTGACGCGGCCTCGTGGGTTTCTATGTAAATCGAACAAGGCGAAGAAAGCAGGTAACGACTTCATAGCGCACCCGTTATACGGACAGAGTAACGCGCGATATATTCGAAAAATAAAAACCAAGCATTGTCGATTGTCAAAAACACAAAAAAAAACGATTTACATTAAGCGAAAAGCGTTATCAGCGTCACCGATAAATAGCGTTTACAATACTTCCTCCTAATATTCGCTCGATCGTGTTCTCATCCTAATCTCCAAGCGACTACAAAAAAAAAAAGAAATGACGTCGCTCACCACTCGGCGACGCTCTCGAGAAAGAAAGGGACGTCCATTAGCGAAGCCGTCCACTGGCGTGACGTGGTATCTGGCCAAGCACCGTATATACTAGAATAAAGATAAGGATCCCGGTGCGTTCTATTCTTGCGGTCTAGCCCAAAGAGGCAGATGGTTGCCATGAAAGAGGCCTGGGTCCTTCCTGGCTTATCGTAGTATACAAATAACGGTCTATCAATATTTATCAACATTACTGGTACAGTGCGATATAAAATGTCAGGCGCGGTCGATCGGATCGCTTGAAAATTGTTAACTTCTTTTTCCGTTTTTTTTTTCCTTTCATAAAACAACGTTGACTGTACTTTGTACTTGGTATTTACTTGCGAGATTACAAATTGAAAACGCGGCTGTGCTTTCGACGACGCTAACTACTGCCGCTGCCAAAGGGTCGATTAGTAGAAAGAGACTAGACGATGGCTTTACGACGTCCATTATACAATTCGCTCAATTGCATCGTAAACCGTTGTTAATTTCTAATTCGACTGTGCCGTTACGCATCCGCGTCGGGTTCGTCTTCGAATTACATTGCTTAAGGAGAATCGTAATCACAACGCAGCAAGTTTCAATTAGAACCTCTGAAATACTGTTTGTACAGACTATCGATTTTCACGTAGATTCGTAAATTATTGAACGATCATTTCGATGGACGATTTACACAATTTACTTAAAATAATGATTTTTCAATTATTTCGACCAATTAAATGCTGTTACTAGACATTATTAAATTGTATGGAACATTTTTTTCTTCTTCACGTTTTTATACTTGCGATAATCGATACACGTAATATCGATTTCTATTCGGACACGTATTAGGGTATTTTTTGAAAATTTTAACGAGTTGCCTGCAAAGCCCGTATTTTCAGAATTTTTTTTATTTGGGTCGAAAATACAAAAATTTTTATTCCACTGATATTTCCCACGTAACAGTTAAATAAATTGATAATTAGCATCGTTACGTAATTGACTCGACTGTGTATATCATGCTCAATTAACCATTAATCCAAGAGGCGTCAATAGGCATTTCAGTGGTTTGGATAAATGGTCGTCACATAAAAGCGGCCATTACGCAGACATAACAATTGTCAATGAAACCTCTTGGAATTCGCTGGTCTCAATTGGATTCAACAGACTCCGTTTAATTGTAACTGCACGAGGCCCCCAGGCCTTATAGACACAGAAGACAATAAGCATAAAACATACCCATAGAAAAGTTGAAAAAAAAATACCAAAGCCCTCAAGACCCTTTGAAACCCATACCACAAATTTTACTCGTCCATTTCTCCGTTCTCCATTCTTAAGAGAGATTCGACCCACCTGCCAAGTCCAGAACCTGCCCCATTATCGAGTAGGTAGGTAACAGATAAGAGAGGTTCCTCACACAATTGGCCTTTAGAAAATTTTACTGTCGCGACCGAGAAATTTACAGGACTGACAGGACAAACAAGTCGAATCATCTTCCAGGAAACGTGTAGACGTAAGGTAGAAAGAACAGATAAGGTGGTGGTGGTAGTAGTAGTAATACTAGTAGTAGTAGTAGTAGTAGTAGTAGTAGTAGTAGTGGTAGTGGTAGAACCAGGAGTCTTTTCAGAAAACGGGATTTACCGGTCAAAACGTAGCCTTTGTATATCTTTTCCTTTGCTTCCCTTATGGTCTCATCCTCAAACGAAAATATGTGCCACTAAGTAGACCGTTCGATTGGAACTCGGGGATTACGTCATGCAATGCCAGACGGCTGTACCGAACTTACAAAGTTCAGTCGTCGAATCCGAATCGACTCCTGGAAAAGAATGAGAGCTCCGAGTCGTTGCGCTTCCTTATATACCCGAGACTCCCGGTGGCTCGAGCAACGCCCGACAAGTGCTGCCACCTACGGACAAACTTTGCAACTTCTAATACTTTCGTCAAAAATTTTAAACTTTTCATACGTTAACTCCATTTTCCAACTCTGTCAACTCCTCGCTCTAATTATCAGCCTGACGCGTAATCAGTGACGACACTCGACGACCACCAGCTGATATCACAGAAAAGAACACAAACCTTCCACGCGTTCTAACCCGATAACCCACCTAAATCCCGTCACGACTTCTCCAGCGAAGAATTCCCGAATCCTCGCAGTAAAAAATATTTTACTAGATAAAAATATTCAGAAAAGAAAAAAAATCCATTCAGACATTAAGGCCTGTCGACGAGTCGTATATTTCACGATTCAAAGCAAAACGCAATCCATCAAGTTATTCAGCTCGAAGCGAATCGATATCGAAGCATTTTATTACGGATGCAGTTTATTTTTTATTTTACCCTCCCCACCCCCTCCCCTACAAACCTTCGACGATTTTCCATTTTAAAACAACTTTTCATGGGGATTTTACGTCACGCAGCCTCAGACAACAAAACTACGAAGCTACCTAAACACCCTGCGCCTTCACCAGCTGTAAGAGAAACACGTGCGATGCACTCGCAATGCATTATGGATGGCGTCTCGAGTATAATTCCCAAAAAGCGTCGCCGATCGATTCGTAACGTTAGAAGAACCAAACGAAATCCATTTAGGAAGTCGGTAACGTATACATTATAATGACGAATCATAAATTACCCGTGTCACGTGCCCTGTTGAAAATTGCGGAAACCAATGCGAGTAATCGCATCAAGGCGTGGCCCTCTTTGTTGGACTTTGCGAAATCACATCGCGTTAGTACTTCCGCGCGTCGAAAAGAATTTTTAAAAGCCGCATTCGCAGCGTCGCTCCCGCCGAATTAAAAAAACGAAAATTTTTCCCCAAAAACTTTTCTCAATGCTCTCAACTTGGTACGACTAAATTTTTAGGATATTTATAATACAAAAAAAACATTGGCTGTTATAGTTTGGTTTTTAGTCAAACATGGCGTAGCGTGAAACCCGGGCTCGGGATTCGGATTTCGAATGATATTCGAAAAGGAAATCATCCTCGGAAGAAATGAGCACCAACAGTTGTAAGGTTGACCTCGACGGGTTTATTTTGAAGAGCATGATAGTTCAGCAAGATTTTCAGAGTAACAAACTTGTACGCGAGTAACGTTGAGTTTAGGGTAAAGACTGAGCATGATGAGCATTCTCTGCTGTGTGATATATATAATAAAAATCCGCAGGCTAGAGGAGTAAGGAATTATCGGTTTGGGGTAAATGTATCAAAGGTCGCGAATATGCACTTTGGCATAGATTAGGATAAGGTTGCGTAACGTGGTCTAGGACAGATAGTGAAGTCGTATGGAAGGAACCGTTGTACTTTGCTATTTAATAGAGTAATGAGGTATAGAGTGAGTCAAAGTATGTTGGGAGATAGGATGTTGTCTTTAGCCTGGGTATTAGTAATCCTTGCGAAATGCTTGCTGAATGATTTGGGAGATGCGTTTCACAGTGTGGTGTATGCCATAAAATTTGCATACATTTTTTTTCCCTATTTAACCCTTTCACCAGCCACTATCGATACCGGGCAAAAAGATCGTGAACGAGCTTAAATACATAAAGACGCGTATACGCACAGTTATCGCGGCTGCACGTTCTTCTGGATCCACTTCCACGAAACGAATGATTTTGTCGCGACGTTTAAAAATAATTCTCCACCGTGTCGCTCCGTTGCTGGTCCTACGATCCCCTTGCAGGCTTTCCATCGCGCGACGTTCACGTTTCGGCTTTCTTATTCGTGGTCGCGTGTGCCACGCGTGCACCAGCGTCTACCAGCAGTTAATACGCCGCCGTATGACCCCTCGTGTGTTTTCCCAACACGTGTCCCCACACGATGGGCCGTTTGATTCCACGCTACCGGCTATTTTCGTGAAAACCCGTCTTCTTGGCATCGCCCGATTTATCATTGCGTTAACGACCGAATATTTATTTTAATTAAATTTCACTCTTTCCTGTACCACCAATAGCATCTGACAAAGGTGAAAAGTGTATTGAGTAAGATCATTAGGAGAAAATAAAAATTACAAATCATTGCGTAACACAAAAGTGGACATTTTGCAAACATTGCTGAAGCAATATGTTTTTCCGTTATTTTTATTTTATCGTAACAAAGCGTCAACGGTCAATGACGTATGTAAATTATTATTTAATCGATTAGCACTTTCTTCCCATGAAAATCAAGGAGACCGAATGTAATCATAATTAATTATTACATCCCGTTGTAATATTTATCACGATTCTCTTTAGGTTTCCGAATTAACCTTAAAAGTCGAATTAATTTCTAAGACTGTTATATCAATGAAAAACATTATTATTCCAGTGGTCCACAACTAGACACTTTCAGTCCAAATGTCTCAAATTCCGGAATCGACCAAGGAATCCGATATCCAATATATATATACACATAAACATACACAATGCTATCTAGAATTTAGGATACAAGATTCCAAGCATAAATAGCACAACGATTAAGCACGGACACACCTGTCAAGAAATGCACGTGAATAGTGATTGATTGGATATCGATAAATAATCACGTTCTACCGATCGATCTCAAATATATTAATTTTACAGTAGCCATACGTCTGTCCTCCGTCCCTCATAGCTGAGGTCATCGGCAGCTGTAAACCACCTTAAGGAATGCTCATAAGATGACCCATGCACGTCAAGAGCCACGTACCACGAGTAAAGTTTCAAGTATGTCTCGTTGTGACTAATGGACGTTCATTCTACCCCGCCGTGTTTCATTGCCGTCACTGACGGTTCAATGATTCATTTGGCACAAATGATAATGTCAGAATGATATTAGAACGAATGGGCTTTCGCATTTGACTGTTACAAATTCTCAAGCACTTATTTCGCCTATACCTCACGTTATAGACGCCCTGGTACAATACGGAGCACAAGAAAAATCGTCATTACAATTCCGTGCAAGAAAAGGTCATTGTTTATTGTACTCGATTGACATTGGATACTTCGCAGTTACGCGCAATGAGCATCATCGCGTCGCGTCAACGACAAAAATAGAGTCGTTGCAATCACCTTCATATATATATATATCTGCGATATCAATTCACTTTATATACATATAAAGTTTCCATAGTTTCATTACGATTATTAATATTCAATTAAATTTACGAAAATTCATGTAATCCGATTCGATCAGTTGGAGATAAATGTACATAAAATAGTTTTTTAATCGTTAATTATATTTTTTTAATTTCATTTACTGCGCGTGCGTACTAAAAGTGCCTGTTTCATTCACAAACTTAAGCCTGCTGCTCAATTATTTGTCGCGTCTAATCAAGCGCACGTGTATCCATTTAAATACAGTATTAAATTCACGTCACTGACATATGTATTATCGAACGTGAGCTATAGTCGGCTTGATCAAAGTCCAAAGAGGAACAGACGCGCGTATGTAAATGGACGAAAATTTGACTTTGGTTCGCCGTCAAGTCAAGGTTCAATGGATATATGATTAGCGTAATAACAATTGATAATTCGTCAACGTTACGCGCGAGAGTCACGGAACGTGTACAATAGTACGAATTTACTGCGCGAACATTTCTCCTGGCATCTGTCAGTCAAAGGTGAGCGCAGGTGTTCGAATCACCTGTCACTGTCAGTGAAACGTCCCTCGATAAAGTAAGGATAATATTCCGTATCGGTTAACGTGCCTTGTAAACGAATAAATGAAATTGAATATTTTGTAAGCCTGGCAATGGCGTTGTTATCAGGGATTAATTAACCATGAGAAAAATTCCACGCATCCGCACCGTGGGACAATCAATTGACTCTTAATACGGCAATTAGGTACAGTTAGGCCGTGCGAGTAATGGCACGAGTCTTCCAAGTAAACTAGAAGACGCAGTGGGGACGATACTGATAAACGTATCGTCGTCACGCGTTAAATGCCTAGAGTTCAATATTTCGAGGAAAAATAGAGACAGTGTCGATAAGTGTGACTTACCGGTTTTCTCAGCAGACAGGGATAAATTATCCGATATTCCACGTAATCCGTTATCGCGTAACGACCAGGTCGTATGAAAGTAACGAAAAGAATTCACTCAAAACTTCACAGCGTGTAGTAAGGGATTATTTCGAAGTTTGAATTGGAGATAGTAAATATTTAACACTCAGGACATTCCGTCCAGATATGCACCGTTAATTATATCTCTTCGTTGATTACATTTCCAGCAAGGTATGTCGATTGACAATAATGGCATTGCGAATGCACGAAAAATAAGATCGATAAGAATTGCGCAAACACGCGTGTTCTTCCTTACACGTGTACAAACAGTCGTTTGAAAGTCTCTTTGAGTTTTTCAAGTATTTTCAATCGGCGCATGCGCACTGCCTTTACTGCATTTTTGGAAAATTACACGCACTGTCACTGATTCGAAATACAGACACTCGTCAATTCGTCACGTATATTGTAACTGGTATATGATGTTTTGTTAACTGATAAATGTAATACACAGCGCGTCACGTGAAGATTAATTAAATTAAACTACCGGCACTAGCTCCTCTCCTCACGACGGTTCGGCCGATACTGACGAGACAGCTGGCTGGTTGGCCGTCTGGCCTAACTGCTTCTCACCAGCTCCACTCGCTCATTGGCTCGTTCGTTCGATTCCGTGTCTGATCGTATCTCACCGGATGCGCATCTTATAGCCTAATGTAAAGAGGGCCCGCTAGTTGGCGCTGGCATCGCGCGTCCCTTAAAGAAGCGAGGAAAAGTCGCGTGCTTTGACGAAAGGTATTTGTCGCGTTATTGTTGGCTTTGTATTTTATAAATACCGTTTGAAGACTCGTAAATACTCCGTGAGAAACTTTAATTGTGATAATTGATCCTGGGCGAGCAATTCCCAAAAGAATATTAACGAGAATGAATTCAAACGTTACAGTCGATTGATTCGTAACGGACGAATACGAATTTTTGAATTTGCAATGCTTTTACTATTTATATTTTGTACGTCGTATTCGATATTTTTGGTTCGGTGCTCGAGTGTTTTGTTTTTTTTTTATAAGTGAAGGAGGTAATGAGGAAAAAGGGGACTGCGATAACGTTGCGTGGAAATGCATAGTGCACGTTGATAAGCACAAAGCAATCTGCAAGGAGCGTTGCGTGTGGCTAAAGTTAATTGAAACGGAAGTATTTCCGTGATTGTTAAAAAGAAATGCTGCGTGATAAGGTTAACTGCGCTGTTCAGACTGTGAGGTATAAGTGCACCTTTTCTGCTTTGGATCATTGGCCGTTTAACGTGCGTTACACGCTTGCCAATGCTTAAGGATGAAAATACGATTAAGCGAGTTATCGTAAAATGGCCTTGAACTGTCACTGATCTTTCATTGAAAGTCGCCGTAACGTATTTTACTCACTGTACTCGGACTCCTAATGGAGCTTCCATATAGAAATCGATAACATTGTGGCAATTCGACGTTAACCATTCGCGTCACAGAAAATTCCGTAAGGAACCATCGAGAAAATAATCGTCCACTTGCGAGTTACGAGTGGATAATAATTTTTTTAAGTGGAACATTCCGAACGATGAAATCTCTTTTTTTTATGTCGTCGCACGCACCGTTTTCATGATTCTACCCGATTGACGTCAATTAACTGTTATTTTTCTTTGGTATAAAATTAGGTGGCTCTTACTTTTTTTTGGGGTTTCAGTAATACATTAAACGTTGAATTAAGAAGAAAATACATTTTTAGAGGATACAGTTTCATTTCATTCGTACAGACAGTAACAGTTGAAGATGGTTTTTTTTCTGTCTTCCTTCGTAAGACAAAAATGCGTATTGATCTCACTCTGTGGGATATAACGAAAATATTCTGTTGCTTTTTTATGACACTTTGAGAGACACTACGCGGTTAATTCTTTAAAGAAACGTACAAGCGCGAAGCGTAACGATGTGCCGTAATAACGGGAATTCACAGAGATTATTCCTTTCGTCCGTTACAAGATCGTCGGACCTTGAAGGTACAAGACAAAAGATACAGCAAGGCGATAAGGATAACGCATAGAAATTTTGTTGGAACGCATATATTATACAATCCGAATTCTGCATCTTGCCGAACACGTTGAATCGTTTTGTAAAAAAAAAAATCAAAAACCTATAACCTAGTACAAAATCTTCCATTTTCTTCTCGACGACCAAACTTCGATTACCCGATCTTTAAATTTGCGACAGAAATTATTAACGGAACAAAACTAACAGAATCCATGGGAAATACCAAAATGAATTCAATTGTATCCGTCGCATCCGCTTTTGCAGGCGTAACGATTTACCGAAGTGAATTCCACCCAATCCCTTCAGTCTCGTGTCACGACGCAGCCAAAACGATAAATCCACGATAAATCCAAAGGATACCGATCGCCCGTTAAAAACGGCCCTTTTTTCCCGGCGGATACGTTCGCCAGCTATTATTATACGACAGATTCCAGCGACGCAACGGTGACGAATCGCTCGCCCTGTGAACTACAATTTATGTCGTCCCCATTAGCTCTGAATCCTCAACTATACGAGACAGCAAGATGAAATCTGTGAAAGGAAAGAAGACGCCTCTTAAAACTGCCCCATATTATACAATAACAGAGTCAACAGTAGATCTTGACATCTAACCATCATCATCATCGTAATTATCATCCAAGTTAATTACGTCTTCCAAAATTATCACACAATCAAATTAATTTTCACTATCCAGTAGTAATATTCTAATACACTCGTCACTCTTATCAGCATTATCAATTTCTTCAATTCCTCCATTCACGACACCTTGACTTGTCGCAGCAATTGCTTGGGAGTAACAAAAAAAATTTCAAAATTCAAAAACTCCCACGTCTATAATTATCCCGAAGTTTCTCTCGTCTCTATACGCAATTAGCGACTAGGTTAATGAGTATATAACGCCAGACTATTACGGGAGAGTTTAATCATGCGTTTTCGTACACGTGCGGGTCTACCTTGAAATTGAAGGGGTGAGATATGGTATTTCTAATGGCCCCGTAAGCGGTTTAAACTAATCGTATGGTTTATGGAGATACGCGTACCCATACATGCCCTATATATATATCGTACCCGAACCATCCATGGGTTACATTTCGGTGTTACGTTCTTAACCCCCCTTAACCCCTCTTCGTGGTTATCCACATCCTCAAAAGAATTTTCAGTCAGCTTAACTTCACTTTTCTTCAACAAACCACAACTGATTAGATCATTACGAAAAAAAAACCCAGTTGCTGTCCCACGTGACCTAATCGTGCCAATGAATAACGTGCGTAACAAACACGCGGTAAATTTGAATCGACTCAATTTAATTAGTCCACTCGATCCATCCAATCAGTGGAAAGAACTGAGAGACAATATGAGAAGGAGGAGAGGGGGAAAGTAAAGGGGAATTCGACAAGGGTAATTCATCCAAATATACATGTATATACACGCATACGATCTACCGTGTCTAATTGACCCAAATTAATGATACTATCAAATATTAAGTGAGCCAAAGGGTGGGGGGAGAATTTTTTTTTTATTCAGGGTGAATCTCTATGCCGTGGCAAACGAATTAATCATTCTATTTTGATATGATTTTTATTCACTTCTCACTCGAATCCATCCACTTGATCAATTATGCTCTTCTTTTGTGTAAAAGCTTTTGTCTCCGTTGTTCCACTTTATACGTATTCCTGGATAAATATTATCGAAAGGTTTGCCGTTCGAGACAAAAGTACGGAGTGGAATAAATTTGCGTCGTTATACAAGGCTATACGTACTTTCTCTGCGTCACTAGCCCATTATCGTTTGCGTCATCTGTAACAGAGAAAAAAAATAATTCCTTATATCAGTCGTTCGCACGAAAGTCATGGACGTACGAAAATTCGTTGAGAGAGGATTTAAGTTTTTACATCGTATACAGGGTGGGCGTCGTGTTAACGTATCGGTAATAGAGCCACCCCTGAATGAATTTTATTCCTATGCACGACGTTCACTATAATTATCCAATTAAGAGAATCTCCGTGTATTCGATCACTCGATCGTTTATTAATGTCCTGCTGTTAAACGAGCAGTTGCGTAATTCGTAAATTAAAAAAGAAAAATACTCATAACGGACTCACGCTATCCCACCGTGTACATACACACGTGCGTTTATGGACATTTTCTCGGACATTTATAACCTGTCCGGCGTTAACACGAATTAACGCGAGATACGTAATGGTTTTCTCAGGCGTACAAGGAAAAACAGTTAGAAACTTGTTTTTGTGGTAAAAAATTGTTTTTTTTAAATTTATATCCTAAAATATTTTTTGACATTTTTTTCTTCTATTTTATCGTGCCTATCACGTGGTGCGCCAGGTTGCGTCACAGGTGGGCACGTATATGCGTTTTACAAAAGATCTTACTGGATGCTATGCTCCGTCACATATGTGGCTTCGTATGTTATATAAATATATATATACGTTAATAATGCACGAGAACGGCAAAGGGTTATTTATAGAGACAGGATGTTGAGACAGTGTGTCTAGCAGTCGGCAATTAGTGGCTGAATATTTCGGCAATGATCTATTAATAGAAGACTCGGGCTAGACTCGATATTTTTGTTTCGTCATTTTCTTTTTTGTATTTATTTTTTCCTCGTAGAAATTTATGCGTTATGAATGGACGAAATCCAGGCGGTTAAAGCGTTTATAGGTAAATCATATTTGTTTTGGTATAAATGAAAAATTTTTTTAAACAGGCATATTACGTGATCGATTATGCAATTATTATTCCTATCCACGTAATTACGTATGTACAAATTCTCATCTCTGAAGGGTTGTATATATTTCGTAGGGAGGGAGCAGGTTGCGCTGCAAGTGTCAGTGTATGCACGTAAGTGCATCTGTTATCAGGCTACACGTTTCCAGGATTCTCTGACAACGAGAATACTTTGTCGGAATTTTCGAAACTCGTAGGTAGGTACAATAAGATTGTCAATTAAAATAATTGCGGATTAGGAATTATTCGATATTGATTTTGTCAATTTTTTTGTTTCTCTTTTAAACTTTTGCCAAGAATGCATTGTGCACTGTTGGCTATGCGACGAATCTTAAGGTGAGTTCACACGCGCGTTAGACAAAGCAAACACCTGGATCTTTAAGCTGGTATAGTTTCTACGTCCAAAGTCGCGTTCACAAGCTGCTCTGAATTTTCGTAATTTCGAGAACGGAGATATTGGCACGTGCTATAAATCTGCGATGCAGTTTATATTCTATTTGAATAGCAATTAATTCGATGCAATCGTATTGTTTTGCATTGCATTATCCAATTCCTTGTAAGACCCCATTGGCATTCGCGTGTTCTCCCGATGTAAGACCGTACATTCGATATTGCGAAAATTCGCAAAACTTTCGAGCATCGAGCTATTTCGTATTCCAAAAACATTCCAATACTCTCTAACGGTTCTACTAACGCGCATGCGAATCGCAGGAATTTTATTGATTATCGCAAATTTCCAATCAATAGAAAAAATTCAAAATTTTCGAAACGCAAGTGATACTCCGACAGATTTTTATGGGTCCGAGAAGACTTCGCGTGGGTGACGTTGAAGAGTCGAAAGGGGTGATTACTTGAAGGGTGACAATTCCTATTGTATTTTAGATTTCATTTTCATTCGAAAAATGATAACGCTTTACATATTTTTTTTCCATTTTTTGTTTTTCAAAAAGCAAATTTTCTCCTGAAAAAAAAAGAAAGAATCGTGCAAATGGCTCTACGTACGTCTCGCCAAATATTTCAAAGCCGTCATCGCGAATTGGACCTGACGTTTCGCGTCTACGGAAACGTCCGAGGATGCTGGGTACAGCGAACGGATTATTCGTGCGTTACGTAACTTTGCATACAACAGTCAGTAAAGGTTCCTCTCGTTCCAGTAACGTGCGTGACACGATGCGTGGCGCCATGCGTGAAATAGCGATCGTGTGTATCGACTAAGAATTACGATGGGGGGTCAGTATTTATTATGGGTTCGTAGGGTCCAGCGGCGTTGGGGTTGTTCACCCTATTTTCGCCCCGCTGGATGCTGGATAATGGATAATGGTTGCGCACGCTCATCTTCCTCCATTTAAATATAAAAAAAAACTGGCACGAGGCAGTTGATCGACGTAATTCCAATTTGGATCATCCTGAAAATCCACAATTTCCACACAAAAAAATAAGATCAATTTTTTACCCATCAAAATACTTTTCTACTATTTTTTCCCTATAACTACAGAAATTTTTATCTCATCCAAATTCGTCGTTTCTTACATCCGTCTTATCGGTCCAGCACGATAAGCCCTGTATATATATATATACCTATATCGTACTCTAAGATCATATTTTATGCAGCCAATGGGCTGTGTGCATATTCAGACTTATGCTTGTCCTTATGCTTATGGCGCTTTTCATGGAAATTACACTACTACGGTCGACTGTGTCGTTGTTTGGCATTTCGTATGCCACATGAAAACGTCCTCTTATAGCTATGCCTTTGTGTGTATATATATATACACACAGAAGGAAAACGTGAGTCGAGACATGGCCGACACGTAAAGACGTAATATCGCGTCTGGAGCGTCTTATGTAAATTTCAAAGAATATTTACAGACAAGATAAGCACACTGACGTTTATCTTTATTGTTAATAAATATAATAATTATTTTTCCGTATTAATGACTTAATAGACACTTCTTAAGCACCTATTACGCAAACCCCATTTGGAGGTTAACTTGAAATTTCAAAATCATATACCGCCTTCGTGTACACTCCGTGCCATTGAAAATTTGCTATTTAACCGAAGAAGATGAGTATCCGAAAAAATCAATGACACAACCAACAATTAGGGGAGCAGTGTAAATTTTCTTCAGCACAATGGACGGCCACTGTGTGCATACGTAACATATGCTTATATCTTATAGCGTGCAAGTGATTAGAGTGCGGAAACAATGAAATATAAATCACGTATATCGTGCGTGTGATAGCGTAGCTGTGGAAAAGCCGCAATTTTTTTAGGGTTTAAGTAGATTTTGCAACAATAAATGTGGCAGGGTAAAAGTATATATTTAAACAATTTTATGTTAAAAATCTTTTTTTTCACATAGGAGTACGTCGACGCGCATCGAGCTGGAAATAAAAGTTACCTGTCAGAACGTAGCTGGGATAGAAAATGGTGGCGGCTTTTGAAAGGAAAGTAATTACGGGTTACATAATGGAAGTTTAATTAAAAAAAAAAGAAGAATGAAAACGCTCCTTTCCACAAGAATGCAAAGTCAATGCAATAAGCAACACACTGTGATATTCTGAACTTAGTGCGAATGCACTATATATCGCTTTAATGATCACAGGTACGAAATCATTTTCGCGAATAACCATGTAACGAAAAACCTTAATTACGTACAGCTCGACTTCGTTGCCGATTATTTTTGCGAAAATGATCGTAAGCATTTTTTACTCCTTCGAAGCGATCGAAAAAGAAGAAATATTAATTTTTCAACAAAAAAATATTTTAAATCATTTTCATTACAAAAATTTTTATTTATTGGTGCGTCAATAAAATTATATCTTATCCTATATTGAATTATTCACTAAGACTCGAGACAATTGAATCGCACGCTCAATACTCTTGACACGTTTTTTTTTGTTCGACAGATCCAGAATAAGAAAGACAATTGAAAATCATCTCCATACTCGTCATTGTCATTGTTCGACAATGTACGACCCACTTTTTCCAAGTACATCAACAACGTGTACAAGCATATATATATATATATATAGGCTCACTGTCAGATTTACGAATCTCGATCGAGAATTGTCTCTGATCGATAATTGAAGCCTTTCACCATGACGTGCCCTTTTGTTTATCACGATGTGTCATGGTTTCTCCTTGTTTCACGCACGGATCATTCCGTGACGTCACGAGGCATAAATCAAAAGCCCCCCTCCCCCTATTCTGGATTTGCTTCAAGTACAAAAAACGGTATCCATATCGTGATAAAAATTGTACAAAATTTATTCTGCGCGTCAATAGAAAAAAAATTAACCTAAAATTTTGCGAACTGTCATATGTGACAATTGTATGATGATTTTTAGTCATTGCTCTCAGTGACCTTTGACCGATATGACGTTGAGGTTTTACCGTTGAATTATGCAACAGTAAGAACCTGACTCAAATTTTCTTTACTCGATCTTATTAAAAACGAGAGTTGTACCTACTATATTGATTATGTCTTATCGATAATCGATTGCCGACGTGATCGACAAGTCTTCAGTGTATCGATCCTCGCGCTTAGATCGGATCGTTCGATAAATACGGTCATGTGGTTCGGCGTGAACTGGAGACCTTAAAACAAGATCGATCAGATCACCTTGTCGATCTGCCGTTAGCGCCAACTAAAATTCCATCGTAGTCAACCTGGGATATCGATACTCGATATTTGGTATCGATCTAACCTGCCCCTTTATGATGAACAAGCACAAACATCAACGGCGGACATCTTGTCCTGGACCGCCAAGGAACTTTAACAACCGTCGTGACCAGATCTGTCAGGCTGGACCATCCCATCTATGTTTGGAATTTATGTACAGGTATACGTGTGATATATAATACCAATGTATACACAAATAAAATATTTTATAACAGCTGAAAGATCGATAAACGATCTAGATATATCAATTTGGAGCGTCTTTTTCCGCTGCAATTTTTTTTTTCGAAAATTTCACCAGAAACCTATATTTGTATACGAATAAGATACCAAAAACGTAAAAAAAAGGTTGCAGCAAAAAAATGATAATTTTGAACAATCTAAAATTTGTCTACAAATCGATAAAAAGTAATCGTCACGTTCGCGTAATTTTGCCAATGCGCCACAAATCTTAAAGCCTCGTTCACAGGTATTCACGAGAAAGACGAAGTTGAAATTGGAGTTCTACTCGCGTAACATGCATCTCGATTGACCAGCTTAACGCCTGTAACACTGTGTATGCATACCTAATCGTATGTGGAAGGTAAAGTCGAAGTCAGGTAGAGCTTAGTAGAAACTTACAATTAGCGAAAGTAATTGGGATTGCGGAAAGTTTCGTGCGACGGCCATTTTGAATTTTGGGATTATCATCTGCGTGGTTGAGAAACTGATATTAAGGTGGTTCCGTCGTCTTTAATGATCCCTACGTCGACGTACGTGTAATAAATACAGTATAAACTTTATGTAAAAAAAAAGAGAAAGAAAAACAAAATAAAATGGCCGATTCGTCTACGTAGACTTTGTCGCTTAGCGCTAACTTCGCGAAACAGAGTTTAACGTTGTTTCCTTGTGCACACAGGTGTTTTACGAGGGTAAGGTAGGTACGAGGAAATCCTCTAGAGAAGCTTATCACAGGGTTACCGCGTCACTACGGCGGGAACCAAGAGCGCCGGAAACGGAAGCCAACGACCGATGCGCAGTTTCCAACCCAATTCGCCATAAGGGACCGGTAATAGTCTACCCACTCCATTGCATCCATTCACGTGCTATCCAGCTGAGCTACCAACCACTTGAAATCCGATGAGCTGCTATCTGGAAGTTGCATAAATAATTGCGGCAAGGTGATCGATTTACAGACTCACGGCTAATCAGAAATACCTTAATCGAGAAATTACGAGCCAAGTGCGCAATCGATAAAAGTTCCTTGCGAGTGAACGCCGCTTAATTAAAGATTTTACAGCGATCATCATTTTCTTTTGTCACGCCGATTGGACTTGTATCAAAATAAAGTTCTATGGGATGAAAAATAATGTAAGTTTATCAAAATATTTTGAATCAACGTACCACGGCGTTAATCGCACTTTTTTTAATTAATTAAAAAAAATTTATTCAAGGTATCGCGCTTCATGATACGAAGATAAACTTATGTTGTATACTGTAAGTATAATTTTACGTATCTAGTATCCATAGGATCTGTATACCATATATAGTGTATATGTGTTACAGGTAGTACAGAATCCCTGTGGTAAAAGTCGATCGTCCCACACTGGTTACGCTGGGCTAAGCCTTGGCTACAAATAAGAAAAAGAGAAAATAAAAGGAAAAAGATACACGAGTCATTGACATATGAGTATATCCGTAGTAACGTGCTTACGCAATCATAAGGTTGGTACCAAGAGACTCCATGCTGTAGAGTCTGAAAGAATATACGTAACGCACAATGGCCACTGATTTTCTCATGGGACGTTACGCTTCGTATCCTTTGCCTGACAAAGTGTCGCCTTCTGATTCCATCCTGGCAAACTAGATGGTGTCCATGACCACTTCCGGTTCTCGATTTCATCCATCCAGGTTCCCGTGACGTCACTACGAGTCATCCACGAATCACTGCGTACGGGACGCTCCCATCATTTTTATCGTTATCATCATTACGGCTATTTAATTTTCGTAAAATTCATTACTTGGAAAACTGGCAGTTTTTTTGCACGCTGATTATACTGGGTAACAATTTTTATTTTTGACTCGACACAAAAGGTATTAGGCTTTGCGATGCGCATATATGTACAGTGCTGATGAAAAGTATTGTAGTATATCATTGCGTTGTGCCAATATTTTTGAACAGCACTATATATAATCTACTGGCTTGTAGAACAGGATCAAGCAGGATTGCTGATTTCAACGATTCTTCCTCTATGGAAATCGCAATCCATTTTGCAAAACCATTCGCGTGCAAATCCACAGTTCGTCGAAAAGCGAAGCCCTGCGCGAATATGAGAATTGCGTGAAAACTCGAATTTTTCTGCACGATGGTCGAAAAGCGTCGATGCGAAAGAACGGTCGCAGGGTACGCTGGGTAGCCGCGTAGTAAAAGTTGTTTTGCATTTTGCAGAAGGACCGCGTGAATATTCATCGAGAACGACGACACCGACGAACTTCCCCATAAACACCTTGTGGCGAATATCGATCGCACTACAAGGAAAATATTTTGCATGAAAAATCCTATTAAAAAAGAAAAATCCTTTAACCATTATCGATCAACGAGAAAGGCGGGTATAACGAAATTTTCAATTTCTCTCGCAGCATCTCATTCCCTCTAACGCAAAAAGCAATCGCTTTGTCTCCCTTCAACCTCATCGGAAGTCAAATCAAGAAAAACGCGAAGCGTCACCCGAATTTTCCCAGTGTTTCCCAAGTCTCGACTAAATTCTACCCGGAGGAGTTTATAGCTGAAAAGTCTGTAGCAGCATCTCCCCCCCCCCCCCCTTCTATCTCCTCAACGTCTTTCCTCTTACCCCCACCAAAAACCGTATAGCCACAAATCTGCTTTTCAAATATTTAACCGGGAATACCTTTTCCCGTGGGGCGTGAGATCTAATTCAATTTTCTGGCTGACGGTTCGCGCCTTGGGGCACTTATACCGGGTCGCCTTTGTCGTCCTGACTCCTTCTTGCTGTTCACTGGGGCTGGCTCCTTCCTGTTCCACGAACCTTTCAGGTAAGGCAGGGTACGTTATCCTTGGCACGCGCAAGACAGGTGTTCGTCAGCCGGTGCATCTGCCCTCGTGGCCGACGCTTCGGAATACCTGAAGAAAGGAAGCTTCTCTGCCCGGTTTCTATCTTTTATTTTTTTTTTCAATTTTTTTCTTCTCTTTGCGGCCAGACCCTCTGCGCGTCCTTTCGGGACTTCTCGAATGCCAGATGATGGGGTCTGTTTCGGAGGGTCAGAAATCGATTTTCATTATCGACGCGTGCCTGGTTGAGGTACTAAATTTTTTTACTAATTATGCAATTTCCAAAAAATAGCTTTGTCAAAAATTTATGATTATTCAAAAAATAATACACGGACACTTCTTTTTTGTAGATTCAAAATGAACGCGAAACGAGTATCCGTATGATTTGCTCGCACGGGTGAGACGCAATTTGAAAAAGAAACTCAAAAAAAACCCTGAGAATCGTTTTAGACGTTATTTATTAACTGAGCGCCTCGCGACAAATTGAGGAAGAAAGCAAGAGGGTAAAAAAATAAAAGAAAAAAAAAATACTGCATTCACGAGAACGAAGTCAGCTCCGTACCTCCGATAAATTGTCGAAAGAGGGAGTGAGTGGGTGGGGGGTGGGGGGGGCACAAGTCAGGGGCGTAGCAGTTGTTCGCGAAGAAGAGGGCACCACCGTCGTCGATATCGAAGGAAGTTCCTTCGGCGGGTAACGCACACTTTGTTGGAAAACGGTTTTTGCCATTAAACCATAAATATTATTTATTGCCAAGAAGGGGGTGGGTGGGGAAGAGTGAATAGGTACATAGTAGCAGGTACAGTCACTGCAGTAACCAATATATACTCCCTATAGAAGCCCGTAGTCCCACGGGCACTTTTACGACCAAGTATCCTTCTGCCACTGCTCGTTACGTAGAAGAAAAGATGTCCGGCGGCTAGATGGGAATTAAATGCGAGTGAAAGATGAGGCCGGAAAAAAAAATTAATAAATGTATTTACCACGGTATTACGACCACAGTCGAGATTTCCTTTTTTATTTATGAATTTTAGATACCGCAGTTTAAGCATACGTGGAACGCCAGTCTATATATATATATATGCGCAGTAACGTATGCGCAATTCAAATGACCAAAATGACGCATGCATGAAAAACGTACGTTTCCACATATCGGAAAATTTAACATCGACTATCTTTATATGATTTACATAAATTTCGTTGCGGGGTGTGCCATGGAAATTTTTTTCTTTTTTAATTGAAAAAAAATTCTTTTTCGAAATATTTCATACCGATTCGCGACTCGCGCTTCTGCCATTGTCTTCAAAATTTTATTCATCGCTTCGAGGACCCTCCTGGACCCTTCTGCATGTATTTATTGATGATTTTCAATATTAAATCGAGCGAAACGACGAAAACTGACAGCGTTATTTACGATGGTTTTATAGCCAACGATTTTTGCGTTTCTTCTTTTTTTTTTTTATCATTTTCCTTACTCACTGCTACTATTTCGTAGAGGCTGTTTCGAGAGAGCGTGTACAGCGAAGACGCTCGAGCGGAAAAGATGGCTTCGATCTTCATATTACGCAACCATCGATATTACGCCAATTTTACGCCAATTTCACGTGAAAAATTGCCCCATACGCTTGCTTATATACTGGCGATAAATTTTTCCCATTCGTTCGTTCCCTTTGTTATTTGCTGTGCAAAACGATTTTTTTTTTGCTTTTAGGTTACAAATATCTCTCTCAACTCTCTATTTTGAATTTACCATGCGAATAGGGACGATTGCTCAATCGATGACAATAATATTGGGATATTCGATGACTATTCGATGACTATTTATTCGATGACTTCACGTATACGATCAATTCGTATGCGTAAAATATTATGTATATCCTAATACCATAAATCGCTTAAGGTAATTACGTTGCATCCTTGCAAGACGTAAATACGAATTACGTAAAGAGTCGTAACGACGATAACAGTTAACAATTATATAAAAAATAAGAAAATAAAAAATTTTTTTAACCAGCCCCTTTGTAACGGAATTTCTTGTGGTTTCGTGTCGGGTACAGTCGTGTGTAAAAGCACGAAGTTGAAGCGTGCATTTATGTATATGCAAGTCAGCCATATATATATATGTCTATATATACACACAGACGAAGAGAAATAATGGGAATATCGCGAGAAAAGCATAAAGCCGCATTTTCATCGTATTACCGGCGCTTATTCAGCGAGTCGCAACGACTTTTCACGGTGCGCAGTACATAAATACCCACCTGCATGAATATGCTTCGCGGAATTCTAATCTCTGCCGCTATTATCGTAGTCTATCTTTTTTGCATTTCTATGAGTTTCATTTTGTCTTCGGATTCGTTAAGCTACAGTCGGGAAATAGTGAATCGTGCAAAATTAATTGTCCGGTTTCGTCAGACCAATCAAATGGCTGCAATCGATCTTGATACTATATGACGTTCCTTATCAGACTGTAATGTTGAAAAGTGCACGTCGCGCTATTATTGTTGGCAGATGTTGATAAGCTATGAACGGATGATATCTTTGGGAAATGTGCAGAAGATGCTTTTCTTGGATATATTTCT
>JARQST010000460.1:383556-457743 GCA_030142225.1 Pachycephus smyrnensis | reverse complement strand
ACTTGTTCTTGATTATTGGCGTCGCGACGACAATGGCTTTTCCATGCTGGGTTTTTATCTTAGATCAAATTTGCCAATCCGAATGGCTCCATTCAATTTCTTGCTACGTCGCTAGTTGTATTAAACTACGACGGATTTTGTGTAAATTAAAGAAAAAAAAATGTATTTTGAAATGATTTTACTTCTGTTCAATGCAGGAGACTTTTTTTAATTTTTCCATTTTCGATTTACGTATTAGCAGTGTATTTGGATACACCCTTGAATTGGGGTAGGTCACGCTTGTTGGGTTTCAGTAAGGTGAGGCTAGGTCAGGTTTGGTTATCTGCAGCTAATACACAGTTCATAGTCGGATAAGATATTCGTATGAAAAATTCATAATTTTCGATCTTCACCAAAGCATTGTGGATACTTCAAAGATGGCGCTTTGCAAACTTCAATATTGGGAGGGACGAAAAAAAAAGTTTTTGACCTAAAAAATCGTCTAAATAAAATACACAGAACTGGCCTGTTACCATTGCGTCAAACGCGGCATAATAAATCGCGGGATATCGTGACTCAAAATCGAAATTGGCCACGCGCGCGTAAAAATCGCCGCGATTAATCTGCCAAGCCGGAAACCGGAAACGGGTAATAAAGCCACAAATGGCCTACAGTTTGTATATCTTTCTCCATTTTTTTTCTTTTTCTTTTTTACTTTTTATCAACACCCCCGACGCAATCTTCCATTTTCATATCGTGCCCCGTTTCAACCAGCAGAGATACCATCTTCGTCGACTGCGAAGTTTTACGCGCTTAAATTATACGGCGACTTTTTTCTTTTCTTTCTTTAGAACCGAAACCATCCAAACGCTTAAAGCACACGGCTATCTTGGACGGCCGCGAAATTTATCATAACGGCCGCGTTATAAAGAGAAACGCCGGACATTCTTCGCGTTATCTAATTATTGCGCGGAAATTTGATTATATATTGGCTATAGTTCTTCGTGAGAATGGATGCCGTTACGTTGCTAGCAAAACGAAAAAATTTTTTTTCCTCAACGATTTATGGTCTCGTGCAGTTATCAACTAAATACTGTATCGTGACATTGAGCTTTTTACCTGAAATCCAAAATCTGATGGTCGATCGGCCTTCTGTTTATATTACTCTAAAGGATGCTTCAAATATCAGATTATCCGATAGCTATTTTCCTTTTAGCTGAAATTATGATACTTTCGTTCACTTCTTAAAACCGGTTCTTTTTTGAAAAAAAAATATTGAGCAATGTTTTTTTTATAATTATTTCTCTTAACCCACCTTAGCCGCGTTTAACTTATTCGCAGTTGCTTCACATTTTGGTACGACGTATGTATATGGATGAACAGACGACTCTGATTACCGTGCACCCGACAATTAACCCTAACGACATTCTGTTTTGGTTTCCGGTTCCGCTTCTGTAACACTACCATCCCCTTCGTCCTCTTCGTCGCTGCTCAGCATAGCTCACCCACCCTCGACCATCCGACTGCCGCAAGTCTGATATGCGTGCAGCCACGGATTCACGCTGGTTGGAGATACTCCCCTTTGAAATCCAGTATGCAATTTTCATTGATCGGAATCATTATTACGCAAACACTATGATAACAGATAATATCAGTACCCGTGGAACCACAGCGGAAAGTCTCTTTGCTGCTGTCAACCTTGCGATTCCGAAACTGAGGTCACTCGAGACCAGTGTCGAGCCGATCCTATTGCTTCCAATAGGATCCCCCCAATGCAAGATGCCCCCGCCCCTACTACAGGTATGAAGATACTAGGGGGGAGGGGATCACGATCGACCAGCAACGCCGCTCTTTAGCGGACCTGTGCAACCCTGGAGCAACGTGGCAACCCTGGTCCAGAGGACCCGGTCGTGTAACACATGCTCTACCCGTAAGGTCGAGACCCAGGGTCAGCCACGACACAGCTGTCGGTCATGTTCGTGAAGACCCAACTCGCAGGGTCCCATTCCTCGACAGTACCCAGGTAACCTGCTTCTATCAGGTCCACCTTGCAGGACTGCACACCCTGACACCTCAGAGAACGAATGCGGCCCCCCTAGATCGAGTCTCCCCCCGTCTGCATCCCTTGCTTCTGGTCATGCTCTCCGGGTACAGAACGACCTCGACCTCTCCTCCGCAATGAGCTACCCTCTTCGCGACACTTCATTGTGGAGGCTAAGGACCCCCAAGACCCACTCCCCTGTACGTTTCTATAGTACTCAACAAGTACTCACCCTGGCAACTTCATCCTTCTCAAATGTTCGGGCCTCTTGGAGTCACCAGCACCGGTCCGAATCTTCTCTGTCGCTCACATCCCTAGGTCCAGCCTCAACCTCCCTTCTCTCTAATCCTCACGCCGCGACGCACGATAACTGACTGGCTTATCGTCCCCACTCAAGTTGAAGACCTCTCTTACCCCCCCCCCCCCCATCGCCCCGTCAGCGATATAATATTCTTGAATGGCGGCTCATTTTGCCCCCTCGCTTGTACCTGAACCTAGATCCTATGTTCATCCGCAGTTTTTTGCTTCAATTTTTTTCTGAATTCCTTATCAATGTAATCAGTAAAATTTTCAAATTCAGGGGTATTCGAAATTGTCCAGAAATTCTCAACGTGATCTTCATGTATAATGGCATCTGATAGTTTCACTAATGGCAACTCTACTATTATACGACTGGTACAACTATCAGGAAGATATTTTACGATCTTCGATGATAACGCTCTAATGCCACCTGTATGTACGTTTCCGGTTTATTTCTGGTCGTTTAGGCTTGCAATATCAGATACAACCCGTAAAACAATCTTGACCGATAATGACCGCAGTATAGACAGTTACACACTAGGTACCATTATATTGCATGATACGTGACATAGATATCAATTTTATACATAGATACTTGAAATATAATTAAAAAATAATTGACTCACCAATCGATTCATTTATAATTAATTGCATCGGATGCTTCGGGTCTCGTAACTGAAATAAAATAAAAAACACATTAATAAAGCACCCTGACGCCATTGTTATTGCGATTTACATTTCTGACTGTGAAATTCATACTTCTTTTTTGTAATAAACATTCAATAAACACCCATACGATTTAATTATAAATGTTAATAAAATTAATTAGAAAAACTCACTTTAATGCAAAAAAAGATTCGCGACTTTTTGCGGGATTACAAGATAAATTTGCGCCGCGTCAATTCTCGTTCCACTACATGCATAAAGGATCCCCTGCATAAACTCTATTGTGGAGTATCCTTTAAGTACGCGTCTGCGTGTTCCTAATTCAAATACGGTCGCCGCTCGTAATGTGGCAGGTAGCTGCGTCTCTCTCTCTCTGTCTCACGTGACGCCATAGAGTTTTACGAAAGCGAAAGAGCGAGACGACGCATAGCGGCCACATCGCGAACTGCGACTGTATAAATATTTATTCGCAATCCCGCGTCGCCAGCGAACCAAGAGAAGAACAATTTTACTAGGAGTTCCTGGCGACGACTTAGTCAGACTACTACCAGACAGACACTGTTTCACGGCATCAACGTGAAGTTTGCCGCTTCAAATATTTATTCGTAATTCAACAAGCGTCGAGCCACCGCAACCCCTAACGTCAGACTATCCGCGAAGACTAAACAAACCCTGAGGACTATCAGCTGGCGCGAAAATAAAGAAAAAGCACGCAACGTCAACCGGCCCGCCGCCATGTTTACACTGGCCGACCATTTTTGCAGCTGGATAGAAATAATATTAATATAAACATTATATGTATACGCGTATCACGCTTCTCATTGCTTTTTACGTATAGATTGATTATCACGCGATCATTACGTAATTCATCTAATAACGAATATTATTTATCATTATTGAGGGTGATTGTCAAATTTATCCATTAAATTTGTCTTGGTCGTTTTACTGAATTATGTTGTTAATTTGTACCGTTGTTGCGTCATTGTTTGTTGTTTACTATGCGCATTTTCTAACAGGAGTGCATTCGTCCTTTGAAGCGTTACAAGGATCAAGAGAATTTCCTAGTGCATTTGTATCCTTCTCTCTTATCACTGCTTTAAGCTCTGTTCCGTGGAACTCTCGTAAAATCAGGAGTACGTCTTTGGTATTAATCATATCAGGTTGACCTTCGACCCCGTCTGTGCCTTAAAGTGACAGGGGATGACTTGGCCCATGGATAAAGTTTCTTTTAATGGAACGATGAACCTGTGCATCAGTCATCGCTTTGGATAGAATCCAAAGAATTATTTAGTTTTTCTTTTTCTTTAATGAATATAAAAATTATTATAAGCATAATTGAAATTGCAGAAAAAAACATGGCGCTGCTCCACAAGCCCATTCGTCAGGGTGTTAACGAAAAGTCTAAGACACAGTGTTTTGCCTGACCTGATTTCAAGTGGAGTTATTTTGGAAAGTCGACCTCTGGTTTACAACCGACACGACGAGAGTTTCTTTTTCAAAAAATTGCCGAAGGCTTCTTCCTCTTTGACCTGCGATGACGTTTACGTGCAACGGACTCTCCTTGGCTTTACAACCCCAACGTCACCACCCCTACCCCAGGACAGTTAGACACTGTCTAATTATAAAGTGACGATTCTCACCCACGGGTCATTCATTTTAGACGGAGGACTACTCTTGACTCGAGTTAACTTGGCTGCGAGCCAATCGGATGGCGTAAGTGGAGCAACCTCGTATGTTCCTGGAAAATGGATTTAATCATGGTATCCATAAGGAAGACAACGCTGGTGAACTTTGGCACTAAATATTTTCGGATCTCTTCTATTCTTGCCTCTGACGTTTGGTGCGGTATGATTTTTTGAAAAAACTGAAACAAAGTTATACGATTTGTACGTCTGCGAGTAAAGCAAAAAAAAATTAACATTGATCGTCCACCGAATCTCAATGACGCGGGTAGTGAAAAAAAAAAGTGTTCACCTCACTTCAGGCCGATGCAATTAAACGTAACGAAACGCGAAGGTTAGTAAGGTGTGAGGAAAAGTGCACTCAAACTGCATTCAACGACGAATTGCATTTCACACTATCATCGTATATCCAACAGTTTTCCTACCTGTACTTCGACTTTTCTCCAGATCATTAAGACACTTGCGTATTCACGCTAGGAGTTGGTAAATGAACGCGATAATGAGTCACCCTTTATAGACGACACGTTATACCTAGCAGAAATTTCATTTTTTGATTTTGCCAAAAAAATAGTCCAAAAATTTTCATACGCGCTCGTATGCAAAGTGTATCATTAAAATCATCGAAACAATATTACGGTGTACGGGGTGTCGCGTAAATTATTATTCGAAATAACGAAGCTCCTCCCAATTGGACACCCTGAATACAGAGAATGTAGAAGGAGGTAAGATAATATATGGATCAATCGTATATACGAAATTCAGTGTCACGCATTTATACATATATATACCCATATGCGAATAAGTAACTGATTCCATTTGCCGTTTCAAGATGAAATTCATGATTCCCGTGGGCGATGATTTCGAGTGAGAATTCTGATGACAATCATTCCCGCCGCAGAGACTAATTCTCAAAGAACCGCTGAAGCTTTAGAAATCGCTTTACGTAAATTTTCGAAATTCCAGTTACGCGCGATACACCTTAACATACGATTACGTCACAGCAGTGACGTCAGCATAGATCGATGCATCTTCGCCATTTTCTGCGGCATCATCTCCCTTTAATTTGGCAGGACCCTAAAGCCTTATAAATATCCCGGAAGCCACATACACACCTATAGATACATTGGTGCGTGACGTAAGACCAGTTATCAAAATCGATCGAACGATTCGATTTTTAATGATGATTTATTATTCAACCGTACCAAGGCAAGGGTAAGAAATTAAATTCAACAACCGCTGCGGAATATTAAAACGCTCAACGTTCGTTCCGCATCATTCGATATAGATTTCGATAAAATTTATAGCAATCTCTTTTTTACGATCCGATATTCAAATTCTTTCATTTTCTTTTTTCTTCGCGTCGTTAGTACGAAAAAATATATTTTTAATGTATTACGTAAATACGCGGCGCTCGATTCTCATGCAGCGCAACGATCGGTCGATGCACTTCTGTTATTTCTTCGTTGCACCGATCGTCCTGCTCGAGAGCGTGGCTGCGTTTAATGCATTACGGCCGACGTTGCACTCAACGGAATTGCACCTTTGCAATTGCATTGCATTTAATTTCTCCCAGGGGAGAATTTAACATGGCGAGACAAGATCTATGGGGTGTTCACAGGTGAGATGAATCGACCGTGGCAATATAGTTGAAGACTTTCACGTATGACGCACGCCCTGTATAGCAGGTAAATTGCCAATGTCGTTTTTAAAGTGAATCACTTTGAAAATTGATACGGATATCTGGATGACCCCGCGATAACGTCTACTCGGTGTCAATTCAATTATCTCGAGTATTACCGTATGAGTTTGAGCGGTTCGTAATAAAAGGTGTGAAGGAGTAACCTTGACTTGACCAGATAGAAAGTTTGTCCGTTAGCAAAACAAAATTCAAGTTAAACTTATCACAGACAATTTCCCAGACCCAAAAATCCTCCTTGGATAATAAATAAAAAAAAAAGGTCAATTATCCATTCGAAATACTTCCTGCATTATTCGCCATACTTAATTCTCCTAAAAAAAAATACAGAAAATAATCAAGTTCGTACCGCGGTTTACGCTCTCTCTGTCTCTCTTATGTATACTAAATATACATATAGATATACCGACTATAGTTTTACGTCGGGTTAGGCTAGTTTTGCGACAGGTCTGTAATTATGCAATAAGTAAATTGTCGTTAATCGAATAAAGGGGACAGAACGTTTCGCAAAGATTGATGAGCCTGCAAGTCATTAAACGGTACCTAAGTGATGGGGGGTAAAGAGAGAGAGGGAAGAGAGTGAGAGAGAGAGAGAGAGGGAAAGAGGGTAGGATAAATAACAAGGACCAAGATAGAGAGAGAGAGCTAATTAAAAATTCTAACGTGAGAAAATGAAAGATCATGTAAAAAGGTCATACGGGATCATTCGCGACGACTAATTACAAAGAAATGACCGTGCAGTTTCCATCGTCGCGAAATATGGCAATATTCTCCACTTGTTAGGTGGAGTTTTCACGCGCGCGATGTGCTCGGAGTTGACGCTGCTGTTTAATTTCAAAGTAGCACGAGGATCGTCTTGCTCGTTAGCGAGAGGGCGTGGCTCTTGGCCACCGGTCGTTTCTTACGATTTGCGGTCCTTGCACTCTCTCCCTCTCTCTCGCTCTCACGTAAGCTCTCTGTCTGTCTGTCTCTCTCCCTCTTTCACTTTTTCACCATTACGCGACTTACGCTCTATCGCTCGATTTACCACCGGCAACTATATTCTATACCGGCCACGTGAATGATTTACACTTTCCGTTACTCGATCTATGGATCATTGATCGCGGTTATTACACTGTAGCATTGCAGTTTCTTGTATATAATTATATTCAATTACACGGTAACGATTATCCATTGGTCATCGACTTCGATAAGAGAATTCGCATATATTATGCACAATTAAATCCCACGTTTAAGTATTCGCAGAAAAATTATGCAAATTCGTGGTAAAATTTTTTTTCATATTTTTCAAAGAAAAAAGTGTTTTGTACACGCAGCACTGGTTATTTTTTATCGATCGACTCGAAATTACGACGTATACGTGTTTTTGGGATTTTCATTTTTCCACTGATATTATACCGGTTCTTACTATGCTGTATTGTAATGCATATAGATATACTATGGTCTGATCTACTTTTGGTAATCAGCATATAGATATACTATGATCTGATCTACTTTTGGTAATCAGCACCGCTTCGCGGTGAAGGTAATTAATTAACCGTTCGACAGAGCAGAAGGGGACACGCGCCGATTAATTTCGACAACGATCAATTGTCTGGGACGACGCCGTCGACCCAATCCCGTCGGCGTCTTAATGTCTCCCGCACAACCAGCGACATCGAGCCTTCCGACAGAGACCTCATTAACGCCGCAATGGACACTAGCCTTTACACGTACCCATATGGTATATATATATATGGTATAACCTTTACGATCTGGGAACGTCGGTACAGTCTGCTGCTTACTGACACGTTGCGAATTTTTTTGTTGCGAGATAACAGTGATCTTTGTATATTGTCTAGAACTACCCCCCACCCCACCCAAACTTGTAACAGACTTCCAAGGGGGTACACCCTGACTCCCTTGGCTCTTCTCCACCCCTAGAAGGAAAATGAACGCGATTTAAACGTGTAAGGGTTCGTTGGGAGGAAAACAGAAATAATCAGGGGTTAATATGATCGGTGAATGGAGCAAAAATTACTCTATTTATACCCCGTGGAATTTTTTTCTCGAATTTTACTATTTTAATACGATGGACGTATGATTGATCTTGTTTATTTAATGAAGAATCGAATGGTGATCGTTTATGTCATTTTGACGTTTCGCACGTGACTTAAAGACTTTTTTTTGGCGAAAATACGATAACGGGATATTGGTCGCTGCGTTAACGGCTTATCCGCGAAATTTCACGGGCTTGTAATCAGGTCGAAATTAATCGCTCCACGGTTGGCTGGGGTGACCTGATTGCGAATTAACGAGAGAGACCGGAGGGATGGTTGGGGGGTTGCGATACTGGAAAGAGACAGTAAAATCTGTCGGTAGCATTAATAACTGACCTTACCTATGCATAAAATTTGCAGTGAATTTTTGCAATTTATTTTATCGACAAAAAACGAATTTATCTAATATTTTTTACGTCTCTTCTGCCTCAACGTATCGATCCAAATTTCCGGATTCAATCAAGCCCACGCGTGATTGATTTTTTCAAACGTCAATAAGGCCCCCAACGAGAAATGATCGATATCCGCCCCCCTCCCCCTCCCCCCAAGCATACGGTTTACCAAATTAAATACAGGGCCACGTGTTGCTCTGATAGTTTTCAGAGCAATTAGTCAACCCTCAGGTACCCAATGGGATAGTTAACCTATATGATCTGCCCCAGGAGTAAGTTAACGAGGGCCATGCTTACATTTTTTTTTTTCATATACCTTGTTTCTATAACAACTTCACCATGCCAGCCTCGGGCAATTAATTAATTTCGAAAAAATTAAATTCGAAGACTAACGCCGCATTAAAAAGAAATACATATATACCACCTACTGTATTTGATTTACGAGTAAAAAATATTTTTGCCTTATTAAATAAAAGCCACGCTCATTAACGTTCTGTCAGACCTGATGAGGTCACGTTGGTAATAACTAGGTACCCGTGCACTTCCCTTGGTCAAGCACGTAAGACTTAACCTCAATTCGGTCAAATTCAAATTGCGTTAATTTTCGTCGAACGTCCTTAGGCAATTTTCAAAATTGATCTAAATCGTTATGGAAATATTTTTAATGCCCTAACGTGGCGGGAGAGTGGTTAAAATTTCAATGTAAATTCAATCCGACAATTGTTCGGGTTAATGGCGTGAGATCACTTCCGGTTAACTGTTACACCCGGTATATCTACGTGGGCGTGTATATATATATATAGTCAAGGTGCGCCTTGAGACTCGTGGGAATTTTTCATCCACCTTTACCTATAGGACGTGTCCTACGCAATTGGGTCCTTGTATGTTACGTTATGCGTGTGGTACGTTTGAATTTGTATGGAGGACTGTTTGTGGTTGCGCGCAGTTGGCTGCATTTATTCCCGTAGCGACAGGTGTGCGAATTCACACGGATTCACCTGCTGGTCTTTGACCTCGGCCATTGCTGCCAACCGTAGTAATTGTCCCTGGGTAAATTTTTGGCAGTCGACGAAAGTGAATATAGATTAAAGTTGCATTAGCTTTGATTAAAATGCGAAAAGTAATAAAATTACTGGATACAGGGAATTTGATGCTTTGTAGAAAAATAATTGTTATTTTACACAAAAAATTATTTACGCTTTACGCGATAAAGAGAAAATACATTTTTTATCTTTTGCTTTCGAGATACGAGTAGCAAGAGGAAAAAAATTAAAGAATCGTGATACCGGTACGTAAAATTTATTTTTTTTTCCTTGGCAATACCGACTGACCCATATTCCATATTTTTTAAACCAGTTTCCGGTCTGCTTTGCATTTAAACGTCCAACTGAGTGCACTCGTGAACTTTAGAAACGGAATAACCGATAACCACGCCGAGTTATCGTCCGTGCTATTCTTAGAGATGAAAGAGAAATGTAAAAACGCCTAAGCTGGGAGCAACAGCTGTATCGTACATGAATTCCCTCGTAATTCGATCGTAACTGTACCGATTTACGGTTGTGGGTTATGGCATTTGCTTGTTATTTCAGTACCACCTAAATTCGCGCGCCAAATACGAAAAAATGCAAGAAGCTATTCAAATGCATAAATGCATAAATTTTTTTGTGCGCTCTTAGTGAATTTATTGAAACCCCTACCACGCGACTATAGTAAAACGAAATGAACGATCGATAATATCGGATCGATAAAAGTATCAATAAATACCGAAAAATTCACAAATCCTACAAATCCTCTAATGAATACAACCCGAACAATATATATATACACACATGTGCATCATACCTGTAATTCTTCCTGGTCGCCTAAGGGTCCACAATTTTTAACCTTCCTTCATGCCCGTAAACGAAATTTATACTGCACGAGCCTTTATTGAAAATCTTATTTCCCATCGTCTCTCCCTTCCCCAATACCCATAAGCAATTCGATTTGCACGCGCCACTCGCTATTCTTACTGGCGTTCTCTTTGCTATTCTTTACGGGAAGCTATCGGCGCGCATGCGCACTCGTCTTTCTTTTTACTCTATTACGTAAAACGTGAATTTTATAAATACGCGTAGATTGATACTACTTTTTCGTGAGAATTATAAGGCTCCGTGTCCTTCCAATATTTATTTTTTTTCAAAAAAGAAATTATCGTTTTCCAATAGCACGTATTGTTATCGCGAGTTAAAAAGGCATATGAATTCTTCAGATAAATTCCAACACAGGCGCCATTAAGAATCCACAATGGTTACGTAAATCCCGAACAAGGAGGATGCTGCGAGAAGATTGTTTCATACGTTTCTCGTAGCTCGAACGTCTAAGGACGATATATAAATATAGTTTTGTCGACGGGATTGAGAAGGAACCCTTACGATATTATGTATGCGATAGAGGGTTGAAAGTAGTATACCCTGTATATATATATATACACATTTTGCCTCCTTATATACATATATGTATTTTTTTTGGAAGGGGAATAATATTCTTGATATTAGATCGACAGTGAATCTCTGCTGACCCTAAATAAATATTATGGCTTATTTTTTCTCGACGAAGCGTCGCGGCGCGCGACGTCGTCTCCCTTGATGTTATACCATTCGAAAATAATACAACTTCTTCTCCATTCCCTTACGTAATCTCGGCATATACGTATAGCTCTCGTTATCCATTCGAATGAATTCAGGACGAAATAGAAGCGCGAAGAAAGTGTCGCGTATCCTGGGCGAATCGCGTTTTCACGATTTTCGCAAATTTATGGTGAAAATCCGCTCTTGCGGCGTCCGACCGAAATGGCGCGGACTGCCGCGATAAGTAAGCCGGATTTCTGATTTATTCGACAATGTTCCAAGTTTCTTTTTTTTTTCATTTTTTTTCTATTACTGGCACGGCAAAGTGGCTTTTCTCGCTGAAGAAATGCACTGGGTGGTGGGAGAGAGCGAGGAGGGGGGAGCACCCAATAAAATTAACTTGAATCTCGAAACGATTGCGGAAAGATATTCTTCGAGATTTATCACCCGTGGTAAAAACTTATCTTTACGTTAAACGTCTATCGGTATAGCTATATATATTTTTTGACAAATAGGAAAACGATACTTGATAATATTTCTTTCGATTAGGATAAACTCGTGCTATATATGAAGCTTACTTTCGATTTGTATATATATACAAATTCAAAATAAGCTACTACGATAGCGCGAAGGATCTACGAATAGATAAATTGCGAGCTGTCGGTGCTTTGGCATAAATAATATTTGAGAATATATTCTTTTTTTCTTTTAACATAAGAAATGCGCTGTGGAGGGGGATTTGGAATTTGCAAATGCATTGTGTCCTTGTCAACAGTTTTTTTTTTCTTTTAATGTGTCGATATACGTTTATGTTCTTTTTTAAGTATACGCAAAGGGCGAGCTGAGCTCTTGCACAATTTTGGTATTACTGTGTGTGTGGGGGGGGGGGGGGGGGGGATATCTTCAGGCCTCCAGGAAGACACGGGAGGGGAGGCATACGATGGTGGCAACAGGAAATCGAGTCGAGAGACTGAAACGTTTCGATAAATCGTCGAAATGCTGCTCTGTCGTCGAAAATTCCCATTTTCCACATCCGCCAAGATCCACGATCATGCACGAAGATACACGAACATGCACGAACGTCCACGAGCATGTTAGATTTTTGAAAATTTTTCAAAATTCTCGAAAAATGAGAAAAAACTTTCAACGCGATCCGTATCAACCTTCACACCGAACGGACACGTTAACGCCATATTGAATGATACCATTAAGGTTAAGGAATAAGAATAAAGAAAAAATTGTCGAAAAAGAACAAGAATAGTTATACAAAAAAATAATTGACCGATTACCGTAAAATAACAATACCATAAATTAATGCTGAATCCTGACTAAGGAACGAGTAAGAGTCCGCTGACGAATGGCAGTGAGGATTTGCCAAGCGTCAAAAGTTCGTCCGTTGCAAACGAATAGAACCTGCTCAAGCTTTTATCGCCCTGCGGCGTAAAAAGCACGAAGACGAGCGACGAAGGACGACGAGGATGCTGAAAGTACCTAGAGAGACAGGAGTAAAAGGAGTTAAAAAGAAGGATCGGTGGAAAATCCAGCAAGGAGAGAGGCGTCTATATCGGGTGCGAAAAAAGCATAAAGGTACAAACGAGGCCATCAAATAGGAGAAAAGTTCGCGTCATAGCCCCGTAGCCAAGAAAGGACATGGAAATACGAAGAAAACTGATAAATTCGTATTTTCAATATTGATCGATGAAAATATCCAAAAAAATGTTAAATATTTCAAAGTTTTGATATTACAGAAAAAAAATTGAAAAAAAGAAACCTAAACGCGATTAGACTCCGGAATGCAATTCCGGAAGATAACGAAAGGCAAAGACGAGATGACGAGATAATCAGATAACTGCTAAGTCAAAAGATACCGGACGGCACAAATACGAATGAGATATGGCCAGTGCTCCGGGAGTGTGGTACGAATGCAAAAAGTATCGTTGCGAATTTAATGACTCGTGATGGATGAAGGAAGTAGCGAGATAGCCTAGCGTAGTGTTCGATCGATTTATTTAATCCTCTTAAAGGCAATCCCCGGGACCCTTGGCATAATTTATAATCGCAGATCCGTAGCTCGACGTCATAGACTTTTCGATTAATCGACTCCGCCGGTTTAACTGGGCATCAGCGCCATCTATGAGAATTCGTTGGAATTCATCCGCAGCGAGATCGATAGATCGTCAGAAACGTGTTCAGCGTTTATGGTTGTCCAATTAAGTCAAGCCTACCGAATCGCGATAATCTTTTTATCTGAGATTCGTAACGATTGGTATCTACTATCTGGAGTATTAGACAGATAAAAGACGAATTATCTGTTATCTATACTGGGAGAAAGGTCGACAGTCCTTCATTTTTAAGTCCATTAGTATCCATTTTTAAGTCTATGACGATTCTTAACGATATAATTATGATGTATCTGAATTTTTTAATACGATCATGACGTCACTTTGTTAATGATTTATCTTTCTGGGTAGAAAGTCGTGGAAATTTGAGAAACAAGTATTTACTTACGTCTGTGAGATATATTTCGTTACCCCTCATTAGATACGCTTAATTGGGCGTAAACGTACTGTGTACTTAGTGCCGGGATCTTCTTGCTGTTATTAGCCACGATTAATCTGTCTGCCGATGAATATGTCTATTGAGACTAATTACGGGGTGGCTGCTTTTGGGGAAGCTGGAGAAATTTTTCACGTAACAAAAATTTATAACGGAAATTTTCAAAAATGCATCGATACCCCTTTCTCTTCTTAAGGCGGTTTCTCAGGTAGATACTTTCGCGACCCATCCTTAACCCTCTATGGGCCCGTGTAACATTCGAGTCAAATACTAATATATTTATTACGTACTCTGCATTTATAGGTTGATACTTGTTGATTTTACGTTACATAAATTTTTTGTCATGAAAAAAAAATTTCGGCCCATAGAAGGTTAAGGGACGAACTCGACCGTGCTTTGAAAAATCGCAGGCGCGTTGGAATCGAGCGTGAGAGCGTCAGTCGCCCTCATGCAGATACCCTCTTTACGGCTTCTTACGTCCGCTAAGCGATTTAAGCTTCGTAATCGGATATTTCACCGTAATGCGACGAAGAATTCTTTGAAGGTAAAAATGCAATTTTTTTTAAATTTTGATAATATTTTTTATTGGAAAACGTCACGCGTCGATATCAATACATCGAATTGTTTTTGGGCGACAAAATATCGCTCGCCTTTGTCAATGTTATCGCCGTTACGTAATGACCGATGCACACGTCAGACACAGTACGATCAGGCAGCAACCCCGAAACGTGGTATACGTAAATTCGAAACGGGAGAAACGGCTGGAATAAAAAGCCAAGTCGAGACCAGAATCGAGTCATCTGCATAATAGATCTGGTCCCATGCATACGAAGCCGACAAATGTTCCTGCTTCTTGCTGCCAAGTCGAAGCCAGCACAATTTATAATCAATTTTATAGCGTCTACGGATTCAGCGATGGCTTAGAAAGTTTCTCGTGGAACGGAATAACGGGGCGACGGAAAGATCTTTCAGAATCGTAGGTTAACGCGAATTAGATTTTCCGATGAATTTCTAATCGGCGTCTAAAAAAAAGGAAAAAAAATAGTTACGCAACAAAATTTTGAATGGACGCGTTGCGTAATTTTTTTTAATGAGAATATATATATATATATTAATACCAAACGTATTGAGGCATAGATTTTATCCATTGGCAATTTTCCACCTGGCATGGAGTAAAATAGAAAATTTAATACAACAGGAATTACTACGTTTTTGCTGTAGTTATCGTAACGTGCGGTGTTGGCCAAATGATAAGAAAAAAAAACATAAAAAATGTAATAGTCAGGATAGCAGTATACCTGTCGTAATTTTGTTAATGTTAAATCCATTTTTTAATATTGACAATTGGTTTTTTTATATGCAATTTTCAATTGTTTGATCGAATTCGATACGCGGTCAGAGCCGTCGTCCGTTTTGCCATTTACGGGACAGTGAAAACCAGACGTAGGCTATACGATAGCAAATTGATGTCGAAATAGGAGATTAAGGGAAAGTGTTTGGAATACTAACGAGATAAAAATTCCACTGATACGTTTGTTTATGCAGAAAGATATTGTTATGTTACGTTATATATATATATAGGTATACACGTGTACGAAATTCAGAAAATATCGACTACAATCCATAAGCCTGGAAAACATATGCATTTAAAAAAACGTAGCAGAACGAAAGCAGCAGGTAAATAAATTCGCGAATATACCACAGTATTCGCAATATACGCAATTTAACGAAATTAAAAAAATCAATTGCGATACCGGACGTTCGTTTAATTAGAAATAAAAAAAAAACAAGTACCAATACATTCAATAAAATGATTACCAGCCCTGAAAATTCATTAACATAAAAAACCCACGTTATTCGATAATTCCCCCCCAAAAAAGTTTTTCCCTAATTATAAAAAAGAAAGAGGTCGCCGAAAATCATACGAAAAATTATATTGCCTTACAGAAAGAAGTTACGTAACGGCCATATCGAAATCGTCATATTTATCCCCATCGAATTATTGAATGGCGAAAACATGACCGAGGCCTTGCCGTGTCCGCTCTCCGTCGTTATCAGCGATTATGGCTGCCACGTTGTTAGCGATTGCTGGCAGTGGCGAAGCTCCCGTCGATGTTGCTACTATATAACGTGAATGAACAATGGCGTCCCGCCCACCCCATCCTCTTCACGGGCGTCTTCTTCACGCACCAGCCAAGATATAAATCTGGTGTTATTGTACGGCCAACGAAACTACCAGGCAACCAGAAGCAGAGGTCTCGCGTCTTAAATATATCCCACGAGAGGTGCAGGCAATGCAGTCGGGCTTAAATGCAGGCAATGCAGTCGGGCTTAAATGCAGGCAGGTGTCCTGCACCTTTCGAAAGAGCCACCTATAGAAGGTTATATATATAGATGGCAGGCTAGTATTTATTATTACCTCTTACCTACCTTCCATGGCCGCAATACTCGTTCCCGGTGTCTATCGGGCTTTGGGCCTCTCGATTTTTATTTTAACGACGCACATAATTAAAAATACAATTAACATGGCCGACGCGAGCTTCCGACTAGAAGACGAATTTTAAGGCACGAAACGACGTTCGGGATAGAGACACGTAATCTTAAGGCGAAGAATTATTAGGACGTGTTTGGGTTGCATAAGACTATTTTTTGTTTTGGGTAACTTGAGAGTAGTTTTTGAGATTGAAGAAAATTTTTGAAATTTTAAAGACAGTAGATCTATTGACTTGGTTGTTGAATAAGGAAGGTGCATTCTTTGTTAGATGCATCAACTTGTTGGGTGTGTGACGTTGATGATGATAATTGAGGCGATTTAGGTATTAAACAAAATTTGTTTTTAATAACGAGCTATAATTATGCATTTTAATGAATTACTGTGATATTATTATTATTTTGTTTGTTAGATATAAGACGGTGTGAACGTTGGATTTTAATTAGACAATTATAATTTATACTCGTGGGAAATAATTAATGGGTGTTCGTACGGTTGTCTGTGCGTTCTGAAATCAGCTGCCTGGGATCCCTTTGATCCGCGAATGCATCGAATTAATAGAGGTGCAAGAAACGCACTCGTGCAACTCTCTCGCTCTTGTGCATTGCGTCGTAGAGTGTGTGGAAGTGGTACCAAGCTAAAATCCATTCAGTTGGAATTGTCAGAGCTAACGAGGATTTTGTGAAGTGGGCACTTACGGCTGTACACGACGCGCAAGTGATGCCGGATGAAATACGACTAGTCGACTATCGGAGGAGGGAGGAAGGAAGATGAAAAACGGGAGAGAGTGACGAAGAGGAGGAGAAAACGAATAAGACGGCAGGTGAGGGTATGAGAATTAAAAAAAAATTAAAAAACCTTAAGCACGTGTACACCTGTCAAATTCAACCAGTTTAAGGGGGTCATCCATAGCGAACCAAAAGTATCTCCTGGATAAGGAACAGACAATTTCAGGGTGTCTAATCTCCAATTAATACGACGACGACGACATTTTCTTAGCGTCGCCTCCTTCGCGGGGCTGAAGTTGCGTTGTAGGTGAAACATAAATTCTCATAGGCGTGGAGAGATAAGAGCGTGTCCAATGGGATTTTAGGTGGGGACGCACCTTAAAGAAGCGTAGATGTCGCTTAATCCGCTACGAGAGAAACGGATCTTGAAATCCTACAGATTATAATCCCTCATTTCATTCATCGTGCTTGGTAATTACATTCAGGATTACGTCTTACAAGAAATTTGTAAATATTTTTCGCACTGTTATTTCGCGGTAATTTAATGTACAGTGTAAAAGGAAACAAAGAAAAAAATGAATTTATAAATTCGTGTCGTAATTCGTAGGTGAGCAAAGATAAGAATCGCGTAACGCGAAGGTAAACTAGAACACGAATAATCGGTATTCCCAGGTATTTCATACGTGTCAACATCGTTATTTCATTGCAATTTAATTAACACAATAATTAATGAGTACGCGATGCTCGACAATGGTTGGTAATACGTAGCTTCCTAAGTAATGCTACTCTGGCAGCCATCGCCGGTACCAGAAACTCTTGTGACGTGTGTCCTGATAATTAAATTCCATTTGCATCCACGGCAGGCGGCCATCTTTTGTAATGAGATACGATTTCATTATAACCGCGAGAGACGCGTGTGCACGTGTATGCATTGGCACGAGTTATCGCGAATGCACCGTGAATGAAATAAGAATGGAAGAAGGATCGTCGATGAGAATAATTCTGATAAAAAGTAAAACGAAACAGCGCAGCGCCACGAGCGGCGATAACTTGTACCAGTCCGTGCAGACGTTTCGGCCTGACAAGATGTCCGACAAGAGAGTGAAGAGTCTAGAATGCCTCGCGACGTAAAAATATGTCTCAGAGAATCATTTCCAAGACGGATGGCAGCACCGTAGTGTCTTGCACTCTGTAAAAGGTTAGGTGAGAATTTCGTAAAGCATAAATAGTCATTACCAGACATCTTGTCACTGTTAAAGGCAGCCAATACGTCAGCGAACGCGTCCCAATTACTGTAACCGACTGTCGCTCCCGATCAAACAGTTGGCACGCTCTGGGGGCTTTGCTTCCCCCCCGCCACCCCGGCCATGAATTAAACATGAGTCCCGATGTTCCCAGGGGAATCCTTCCTAGGGGTCCCCTTGTGGAAGTGGAGACGGGTTGAAGGAATTACTCGAAAACTCGACGAGCTCTGCGTTTCTCTTATAGCGTCTTGAGGGTCGTCGACGAACTTGCTTGTCAGCGAAGGACCTTGAAAGCCTGAAGGATCAAGGAGGCTCTCTCTCTCTTCCCCCAGTCGGCCACTGGGAAGGTAGGGATGCGACGGGAAGCGTCACGTCCCCCCTAACCCCCTGTCTTGGTAGACAAAAGAGCAATTTGCCATTGAGATTGTCGCTGGCGAAGAACCAGAACGAAAGAAATGGAACAATATATTTTTCAGCAAACTATGAAAAACAAAATATTCAACGATAACGTAAAATATGGCCACTCAATTTGTCCATGTTTTATTTTAATCAATGACTGTAGGTAATGCACGGTAAAATTTCATTAACAAAAATTTTGTATATTTCACTCACGGTACGTAGAACGATTTTTCCATGGGGTCTGGTTAAAATACAAAATCCTTTGTTTAAGGTAACGTTTACCCCATTGACTCCGTATATTGGAAGACTGCACGTCCAATGAACAAAGACAAGGGCTGTTGCAGGAGCTCATAACTAACATTAGCCTACTAACAAGCTCCGCCATTAATAACTTAACTCGGTGTACGCAGATGGTAAATCCCTAGACTACGGACCATAGCGTTTTCATGGACCAATGATAGTGTTGACCACAGCGACAGGAGAAGAACTAGCAATATCTGTATTTAGTAAAATTACTAGTGACTTTGAAGTTAATACTTAAAAAATTCCAAGGACGAACCATTGGGGGAAATAAAAATTCCTTAAGTCCTCCCATCCCTTCCTTCGACTCTTTTCCTTCTCTTCCGACATCTTCTTCCCCTTCACCCTCGCTCTTCCTCCTGCCACCCTCTTCTTCTGCTTGTTTCTAAGATTGCAGAGGCAGCTTAGTACTTATACAAATTCAAGTGGAATCCGATACGAAAAGAAATACCAGCGCGTAGGTGTGTGGCCAAAGCCAAAGAGTGCTAGGGACTTTTGTTGTTGTCAAAAACGTAATCGTACCTTCGTCTGCAGAGACACGCAAGGACGAGAAAAAAGGATGGGGGTATGGGGGGAGGGGTGAAGGAAAAAAAGGAAGGACGCCACCCGAGACACTAAATTGGACGCTGAGGACACTCGAGACAGCAGATATTACTGAGTGGCTGAAAAGATAAGGGCACTGTGTATAATGTGAACAAAAATACGAATCCCCCCGCCCACCCGTGAGTCTCTCAAAAAACCGTCATAGTCGTAACGGTTGGGGAATCTTTTTCAAACGGCTTCTCTGTACTTTCAATTGTATTTTATAATCGACGTAAATACTAGTGACGCTCCAGATGACGAAAACAGGAATAAAGTTAGTGCAAATTGTAATATATTATAAAATAGACATACGTGAAGACTTTAAACGTCATTAAATGGGAATTTTAATTCTTTCATCGGGAACATCCTGACGAGCATTGCCATAACCATCAACGATCGAATACCCTCTTGCTGTCTGTACGAGTAATAAACGCGAAGCAGTACCAGTCTTAGTAATTTCCCCACCTCCAATTGTCAGCCACATAACGTGATTGCAGCGAGTGAGCAGATTGCACGAAAATCCAAACTGGAACAGTCGCTGACCTGTATACCAGCAGCCGCATACATATACAATGTATGACCTTAATGAGTTCCCAGGAGGACGAAGGATTTTGAGGTAGCGACGTCAAAAAGAAAATTGGACCAAAAGAAAGAAAGAAAAAAATACATAAAAACCATACAGCCACCGAGAACTGCCATTGTATTATTTTCAAAAATTTTTTTATATTCACTCACTCGTCCCGCGACCTTTTTTTTCAAGGTGACTCACGCGTAAGGTCCGTAGAGTCAATTTGTGAGGTTAGGCTCCGTGCCGGTTTCCGAGAAGAAGCTGAAGGATGATATCCAAGGGAACGACACCATTAGCCGCAGTCGCTGGGACCACGGGGCGGCCACTAATGGCCTTTGGAAGTTTGTAGTACGTAAAGAATTATGCGAAGCTGGAGGCGATCTCGGCAGCTTTCCCACGACGCGCCACCTTCGGTAGTCCATTGTCGAATTTTTTTTTTGGAAAAGTATCCCAGCGCCCTCGATACTTGTTAACCGTGTCTAAAGTGCGGGACTGAATAAGCTCGTACATGAAGTTCCATTAAGAGTGAACGGCAATAAAGTCTATCTTCACTGCGCGACGATTTGCTTTGATGTAAACTACACGTCAGGCGTAGTTTACGTTTTTGACGAGTGGGCGTGCGGCCAAGCGGGAGTGGGCTGAATCAAACGTACTCGGTCGGTAATGTAGAGTTCCCCAAAAAAAGTCCTATATAATATACATATATATACTACTCTGAATAGTTAAGTACGTATGTATGTTCCTTAGGTACATATATGAAATTACCATGTATGCACATATGTGCCAACACGGAATTAGTCCGATTATATTACCGACCGAGATCGAAACGCATTGTGCGAGGGTAATAGGATATCTAATAAAAATATAACGCAAACATTCTCCTATTCCATTGACGATGGGTTCGTCCCGCGGCGCCATGTCGCTCCCTATAATAAAAGTCAATTACGGTGATATTTCATTACCGAAGAGCGTCCACCACCCACGCTCGATCTACGTGCATACCTAGCTAGGTGCTGGCGAGACGGGACACAAATAATGTCTAGACGGGATACCCGGGGGTCTTTAATTAATTTACTACTTTTTGACAGGTTAAACTCATTATCTAAGTTTTTACCAGTTTCTGGCTTATGGTCTTATCAAGGGACGCCGGCATGAAAATCTTTCGACCAGATTCACCTTCCTATCTTCGTATGTGTATCTGTTGCGTAATATCCTGCATCCCACTTTTGCAGGTCCATTCAGGACGTAACTTGCAGATTGTGAAACAAAAGAAACTATCTCATATACTATGTATATATGTATATATGAATTTCTCAGGAAATGGGTCATTGAGGAGTGAATGATATAATGATACGAAAAAATTGTATATCCCTTTATCATTAAAATTGAAACGAGTGATTAAATGGGATTTATAGGGAAAAAAATTGATTTTAGGTAAATTATATTGATAAGCTTTTACTATCTAGTAAATTATCTTTTGTTTGGCTCTGATCCCCCCCGGAAGGGGTCCTTAATCAACTGGTTGTTACTTAGAGAAATGAATTCGTAGTGGAACGGGACCGGAACTAGAACGTAACCGGAAGTGAATTCTAGGGAGAAAGATTTCTGGTTGCTTCTGCTTGGGGTAAGATCGTTGAGATAGGTAATCGGCACCTTGCGTGCCTGGACACGAGACTCTCTGGTTTTACGTTTGATCATGGATTCCGTTTGAATTCGCCATTAATAACGGAACATTTTCGAACTCCTTTCAAAGACTTTCGCGTCGCTTCGTGAGCGAATTTTATGGAAGTCAAGCCTAATTACCAGCTTGGCAAGATCCGCGATTGCAATCGGGCCTCATTATGTGCCACCCTCTTGGATACGTTTTTTTCTCTCTCTCGCCTTCGAAATGGGAACGCGTTCAAATCATACGATAATGATCGGGACTTCTCTTTGCTATCACTCTAATCGATAATCGATAACCTCTCACGCGAACAGTTTAATCTTATATTTTTTTCAAATTTTACTAATCCCGACGCAATTTCTGATTTCGAATCTGATACCGAAAACTTAATCGATGTCCTGTACTGATAATTGTCATCGATAAGTAAAGATCAATTATTATTGGTTCATCTATCCGACAGTGTATTGATACCGTTGCGATTTTAATTTTGATTAAAAAGTGATTGATTATCCAGTTATAATTATGATCTATTAATTTCCTTAGTAAATGCATTAGATCGTCGAATCAAGGTCAAGAAATTTTATCGATAATTTATTATCGATTATTCGATCCAATCGATAATCCCCTATCCATAATTATCCCAGTGCACTTCGTCTCCAATAAAGCTCCTTAAATTTAAATACAGTCGCCCGTCTCTATCGGCAGACGAAAAAATATCCAATCGATCCGATCCGATTTCACTGAAAATAATTCATCCCACGACAGAAGTAAATTACGAGAAATAATGATACGAAGTTTCACACGCCCACCTCGAAAAGACATTATCGAAAGCAATTATCTCCGCGAAGGGAAAGGAAACCCCGTCCCGTTCAAAGTATACCTGGGCTCCGAGTTATACCATATAGGTATACCCATACGGTACAAGGTACACAAAGGAAAAACTCAGAACAGTTCATAAAAAGTTAATATCATTCAAATTTCCCGCCCACTCTGAAAATCAGAGATCAGAATCTTCACGGGTCCAATAAAATTAGCCCATGCAAGAATAACGTTAATTTCACGGAAAACATACGTCAACACAAAAACGATCTCGAAAATGCCCCAAAAAAATGTTTAACAAATTTTCATCTGACCTTTGACCTAAACGTTCATAAGTATCCATACTTGACCCCACAGGCATTCTAGATACCCTTTATCTCTCTCTTGGGTCAAGTATAGAAGATCGTCGGGCCAAGATCTCGAAGGGAGATAATTATACGAGAAGTCAGCGACTGACCGAGATGCTATTGGATTTGCTTTTTTTTTCCCCCACCCCTCTTACTTTTCTTTCCACTTCCGGCTCGATCGACGCTATCCTACGATAATCAATGACGGGACGCTTCAAGATGCCCGACCGGGGCTGCTCTGCGGAAGACGATGGGCTAACTGGATGCTGGGAGAAAGAAACTGGCTACTTTTCTTCCTTCCTCGAGTTAAGGGTTGATGCCTGGTAATAGAGAGGAGCAGAGAGGATTCCTGGAGATTGGTGCTAGTTCGCGGAAGCTGAGTACTGCCGGGTACCTGACTGGAAGAAGAGACACGGCGGAAGTGCTCTTCTGCTAGAGTGAACTTTCGAATCGATGCTAATCCGTTCTTCTTCTTAACGCTTATGACCGGGAAAATAGATTAGGTTAGGTTAGGTTAGGTTACGTTGGGTCGGATCTTTTTTCAAAAGACGCCATTATGATAGCTCTAAAGTTTTTTTTCAATGATTGTACGATTTACTAGTTCATTTGAAAATCGCATTATTGAATCATATCGATTATCGATAGGATCGATACGGAGTCAGTATGATCGATTTTTTTGTACGGTTTGGCAGATTTTACGTATTTTGGATTTTCATAAATTTTGAATCTGTTATGAGACTTTTTTATATTCTGGCATAGGTTGTATTTTGGTATGGATATTTGAAGACCAAAATGGCGGATTAATGCAATTGCTTTTCGTAAGGACGAGTGCATAAGATGCGATCGCGTGATGACGTGCGATCGTCTCTCCTAGAGAAACTGTTTTATTTTATTATCCAATATTTATTTTATTATCCAACATCATCCAAACGATATCCCAAAGCGATTGGATGGTTGAAACGTTCAACGGAGAACCAATCATCGTCTCTTGGCTGAGTAATGGCGGACCTTTCCTGCATACTACTTTCATTCCGATAAGTGCAACCTTTCGTACTGACGTAAATGTCAATATTTTTTGATCAAACAAATACTTTAGTCGAATTCTATAATTCCAGACCATATTTAGTTATTTTCTAAAAAAAAGAATACAATTTTAATACGTATTTTAATCACAATCTCTTATCGTAACCCCCCACGCAATAAAATACGAGGTATGCCATAATCGAACATGATACACATTTCATTTTTGATAAAAATTTTAGCCTCTTCTAGAATAATATTTATCGCATAAGTAACCGTCCAAAAAATACGCACGTAGACGCCACCGTCTAGACGCTCAGCGTCGATGAAGAACCCAGTGTACTCTCTCTCTCTCTCTCTCCTTTATTTATATTATCCTGAACGCAGAGAAAAAAGTTCTCCCAAGAATATCCATCTTTTACCTTCGACCTTACAGAATTTCCAGATCAGACCTGGCAGCACGTTCGACAAAAAAAAAATTGGAAAAAGCTCTCACGACACTGACCTACCCTCCGTTCCTTTCAATTTATCGTATATCGTCAAATTTCGAAAGACGAAAAAAAGATACAATGACAATTCCACCAATCTCAACATTTTTTCGAATAACAATTTTCAAATTTCCCGCCAATATCATCCAACGTTACAACTACCTCGTCTACGTTTATATATAACGACCCTTGCGAAACATACGTGCATACACGTATTACGTACCTACCCTATAATCATACATAACCTAAAAACCAGCCAGTTGAAATAAAAAATTTCGTAATACTTTACGCTGTTAACTCTTCACGCTCGGCTGATAATCATTATCGTTAAATCCCACTGACCGCCACCCCTTCGACCCACGGCTACTCCGTGGGAGCAGACAGCAGAGAAGTTAATTCCAGAAAATCTAATAAACGTCATTAAGGCGAATATTAAGGCGGGCAGATTTTCTTTGACGAAAAGTACAGTCTACGTAAGCTGCTGAAGAATACCGAAGGCGAAGAAAAAAAAAGAAAGAACGAAGAGAATATCCCTGGCAAGCTGGTAAGCGAAAAGTTTCGTGGACTCCAGGGTGGGGTGGGAGAGCAGGGAGATGATGTTACGTTTGGCGATAGAGGGATGGGCCAGGGGACGGTAGCGGAAGTGTTGTTTCGTTAAGGGTAGCCAGGCGAATTGGACGTTTCCTCCCTGGCGTGGAATCCGCACGAGATTCTGGAGCAGCTATAAGATTGCATCTCGTTTGCGCTTATTAATTATTTATGCTCGACATTTCGGTCGTTCTTCCTCGAGAAATTGTTACTCGAGTATCGTCGACTTCTTCGTGGCCGTGTAAAACTTCTGGAGAAAATGCCTGAAAGGTCTCTGAAACATTTATCTTCGTTATTCTTAAAAAAGAAAGAAATACCAATAAACCTAACCCCACTTATTAAGGTCGTCCGAACGCGTTGCTAAGTGATTCGAATGCGAAACGCGTAAAATGATTATTAAAAAATATTACAAAATTTTATTTTTCAAGTCTCCTCACACGCACTGCTAAACCCGTGTAATTAAAACTGTCGAAGGGGGTTGGAAAAAAAGAAATTTAAGCAGAGTCGTGGTTTTCAAACCCTTCGGAAGGACTTCACCCTGTTTCGACACTGGCGACCGTCCATTAAGCATATAGTAGAGGGGTGGCGCGCACAGCGCCCCTATAGTCGACCGTATCAAGCTCTCGTATTACCAGCCAAGTGATCTTCGCAAATAATCGCCTTCCATTATTCACTCGAGGCAAAAGTTTCCGTTTGCTGTTGCATACTCGAATGATTCTCTTTGTCATGTAAAAACGGCGGTCGGCTTACAGGGTCGAGTAATGGAGAACGGATTCTCACCCCTGCAGGCCGGAGAAACTTTGTCAGTGAATTAAAAAAAAAACAGCTGAATGTCCTGATCGTCTTTATAGATTTGTTTCACATCCTGTCCGTGTCGCTTGGAGCATTTTTTTTTTATTTTTTAACGAAGTGGCTCTCGATCGGGTTCTATCGGTTAATAGGGATTCATGGAACCGGTTTCTACGTTCTCCTGCGTCCTCTTCTATGTATGTATGTACATACGTGGTTTCTTGGCTGAGATTCGATCCCTATAGATTTCTAAACCTCGTGTCCTCCGTTACAATCGAATTTAATCCCGGGACAGGTTTACGCTCCGGGGCTAACGTAACGTTTAGAAAATATTATTACGAAATTTTCAGTACCGCTATCGATCATTAGGCGTACCTCCATTTTGCATTTGGGAGATGAAAATTGAGGTGATAGGAGACAAAGGACGCGGGTGAAAGATAACAAGATGGATATGATAAGAGGCGCTTATCGAGATGGCGAAAACGACTTGATGGATCGCGTGAATTTTCAAAATTTTTCTACTTTTCTAATTTCACCCGTAGGCAATAATACGATTTTTCGATAAGGAGGTTGGAGGAAATATTCAAGTATTTAATTGATTCGCTGTTTCAATGTAAAAGTCAAACTTAATAGTTTCATTTTAATAACTCTAATATACGTTTGACTAATGCGACCTAATTCCCAAAATAATATCCTCTTAATACTTATGATAATTGCTCCGTAACCCAGTTACATAAACGTACAACTAGTCTACATATGAAATGTAATACGAGAGTTCAGCCAAGCAGAGCAACTTATGCGATAAGGTTTAACGCAACGATGACAGCTTGTAGATTTGTTTTTGTAAACAGACCAGGCAATAACATAAAGTGAATGAATTTATAGTAAGTTGACAATTAAATTATTATATCACATTGATTCAAGCACGTTGCAGATAAGTACAAATTAAGATTTCTCCTGTCTGAGAAACTTGTAACTCGACATACCCAATGTCTCATTCAAGACCAGTAAACTGCAAACGTTATTTCCCGTTAATTCGAGATCGTCGAGTAACTGAAAAAAAAGAAGCTTGCACTCAATGCAGACAAACTGCATAACCGTAAGTAGTAGCCACTGCAATTGCATTCCTGACGTTCGCGGAAATTGTTCCGTTGCACGACACGACGCACTCCAGAACATTCCATGCTAATCGATACCATTTAAAACGTAATTGACGCAACGCAAAAAGAAACCTCTACGATAAGTCTTGTTGTTCCTAAAAAAATACAGAAGCGTAACAACAGTAACAATTAAAATTATTATTGTTCAAATTTGATAATTTCGTTGCTACAGACCTCTCGTATCCGAGCGAACTGTCGTGATTCCAGAAGCGCCTCATGACGCATTGCGGCCAACTTGAGAAGCTCCAATTCGAATTTCGCGCAGCACGTGCGAGGAGGATCGTTTCGCGAATAGCGGAATTGCTGGAAAACTTCAATAGCCACAGATCAAGGGCTCAAGCTCCACGGGCCCTTAGAGCTCGATTCACGAGCCGTCGTGATTCGAATCAAAGGTAGTTTCATATTACGTCGGGAACGACGTGGGTGTGTTGCCTATGGCGTAGTGGTAGGTTACGTGGTTGTAAGTGCCCCACGAGTATAGGGCGGATCGAAGGCGGCAAGGAAAGAAGACGCCGGAATATATATGGAAGCCCTGCCGCCAGGAAAAGAGGATTCTTCTTTATCCTGGGAATCCGTAACACCGTAAATTCATATCCAGAAGGATGCCAGCCATTCGAAACTTTGGTCCTGCTCCTTAAAGTTTACAGATTTTTCAAGAGGCTCGAAAGAAAAAATGTCGCACGAGAATGGACCCCCGCCCCGTGCCCTGATATTCTTCACGTGACCTAACTTTGGATTCAGGAATGTATAATTAACATTGTTTCCCAGTTGAAAACCAAAAAAAATAAGCTTTGCACTTTTAATATACATAGATATCCTTCCGCTTTTTAATATCTTATGATCCGTTTGAAAATTATAAACACTGGGTATATTAGGATACCAAGAAAGATGGCCACGAGTTCCTCCTGTTTTTCAAGGATTTTAATTTCACGGTACTGGGGTGCGCTGTTCAATCTCTGCGCCCTCGAACTCAAAGAACTGTCCCGGAAGCGTTAAAGCCGCAATAACTTTTTGTCAAATTGCTCGCGGTAAATGCCAGGAATAATTGTCCGCGAGTTTCGAAAGTTTTCCGTTGCGGAGATAATGGCGACGAAAGTCATTTTCAGCGACGTCCCGCGAGAGCTATCGGTAAACGAAAGTTTCGAAGGTTGTTTATGGTTTATGACCTGCCCTCGAGCGAGCAACCAGCCAACGCGCATGTCTCTCGGGTGTGTCGTGTGTGCCGTTTGCTCTACAAACACGAAAATTGTTGTCCCTCCACTTACGTTAATTAGAGAGTTTTTACGTTCTTTTATCAATTCATCACTCGAGCCTTTTTCCTCTCACGTTAGAATACCCATCGATTTTCAAGCACGACGAAACGTTCGACAAACCGAATCCAACTGGGGACCTAGCTACCTTTCAATTAAAATCAACCGATCCAATTTACACGAGATTTACCTTGCAATTTAACACTGCTCTCTCGTCCCTTTCAACTCCAGACATTGTGTGCCGAAAATCAAAAGCTCCACAGATACTACAATTCACTCTGGTTCGCCTTCCATCGAGATCTGTGAATCCAAACGTTTATCCATTGGGCAACACTCGAGAACATAACCTGTACGATAAAACCGCTGACTAGCGAAGTTTGTCGCTAAATACGCAAAATAGCTGCTTAACAATATAACAATGGTAAACAGTACGTATTATACAAAGCAGACTAAAGAACCGTTAAGTTATATACGCACTAACTCCCGTGGTAACGTACGTTACATTAACACGCAAGATCAACGAGAGACGAAAGAACGTCATCAATCTACCTTGATCTTTCTCGTCTTATACGATTGTCAATCGAGCAAATCTATTCGCGAACACTTGACGAATCGCCAAAGGCCTCTACTACGTAGGTCTCACGAAATTATATCTTCGGGTCACGTTCCCGCTTGACCGTTCCAGGGGTATTCAATGAGCTATTTTGCCAAAGAACGAAGGCGCCTACGTCGTCGAAGGTATATCCCGAGCGACTGAAAGATCAACAGCGATTGGCTACGTCCGGCCTAACGGACGCGTCTATTGGCCCGTATTCACCAGCTCCCTCAGCGCCACACCACGTTTGTCTTGCGAAGCACGTTCCGGGCCTCCCGTCATGCCTCCTAGGACTGCGCTTTGTTTCCGTTGTTAAGCTGCCGTCGGGGCCACCTTCGTCTCTCGCTCTCTCGTACATCTTCTCTTCACAGTATTCGACAGACAGCAGTGCGAATCTACGAGTCGCATATTTATCTCCAAATCTTTCAATCTGTCGTACAAAACACGAAGTAAGATTAGGTATTTCTCACTTCGTTTACCTCGTGTTACATGCGTCGCCCACCAGGGGCTCGATTGCGTATCTTTCACTGTGGTAAAAATACGAAAAGTGAATAGCTGTTAGCCAATCGTTGTGGTTGTCTTCTTTTGACCCCAACACGCGATTGGCTAACAGCTATTCACTTTTCGTATCTTCACTTTGGTGAAAATACGAAAATTGAAGAGCTCTTAGCCAATCGTTGTGGTTCTCTTCTTTTGACCGCAACACGCGATTGGCTAAGAGTTCTTCACTTTTCGTATTTTCACCAAAGTGAAGATACGCAATCGAGCCCCAGATGTATCCTCGATCGCTCGCGACAGCGAATCAAAGGAATTCTAACCTCAAACTTTCTGCAGCGATGTTACACGTCACGAGACTAGATGCCTACCACTCTACCACAGGTACCCTTCTTGCATATTCTTACGTAGCTATTTTTTTCTTACTTTCTCATCCACTGCTTTTGGCATTCGATACAATCGATCGACGCGAACCGACTCGCGATACGTAATACGTAAACCAAGCTCCTAGGCTAACTATGCATCGCTGCACCTGGGAACAGCAGCATACCTTGCCCTGTCCTTGCTGTATAGACACAAACGAGCGTGTTTCCTTCGTGAAACATATAGAGCGACGTTGCATAACCGGTTCTGTCGTTACGTATACGTACGTACGATACACGGCCCCATAAAGCCAGTACGTATCGCGTGTACCTTCTGGGTAACCAACGATCCGAAAGATCCTTGTGCCAATCGATCGACGGCGAATCAAGATATTTATGGCATGGGCTAAGAATTCTTGTACCCCCCCTTTACCCCCACTTTACCACTGCGTAATTCCATTGGCTCTTACGCGCACTTGCAATTACTCGCGTTACACGTTACAGACTGTAGGAATGTCCTACAACCTGGAGCGTGTCCTAGATTTCGGACAGAATCGCGCTTTGCCCAATAGCGTCGCACTTTGAAGAACAGACTTCTCCTTTCTTGGCGTCAATTATATTATTATTGACGGAGCATTTTTTTTTTTCTTTGTTGTTACTTTAGTGTGTGTTTTTCGTTTCGTTTTTATCGCTGCCATTTGCCCGTGGATGTTGAAGTTCCTGTTACTTGTTTGAAGCCGTGAAACTTTTAAGGGCTCGTACAAACTTTCTTAAAGTTACTTAAGCTAATGTTTCTTTTCGTCTGCAATTATATCCTATGCATTGTCTATAGAATGTGGAAAAGTAAACGAAGGTAGAATTCAGACTGAAGTTGGTTCGCTGTGTTGGTTCAACGAGCAGTATGACCTAATTTTTCAGGTGAGATTGTTGAAATTGAATTTGTATAATTATTCCAAATGTAATTCAAACGGTAATAAATTAAAATTTCTTTAATATGGTAAATCGAGATATTTGTTATGTTTGTGTTATGATTCTTTGAGAAATGACGCTACTACCGTACACGTATCTGTTCGTAATGGCTGCTGCGCTCGGCTTCTGTCAGGCATTCGTTAATCCATTTTAGGAATCGCGAAAAAAAAATGGCGAACGCGAGCAAAGCGCAAGGCGTCTATCAAACGCCATTTGCGGAAACCGGGCGAAGCCAGAGTGTCCATCAGATGTCATTTGTCAGGGGGGAAGGAGGGGGAAGGGGCAAGAATCGCGCGATCACGCGAATCGTATCCTGGGGGTCGTCTGGTCGTCGGAGCAAATGAAATTACCGTGCTCGTTGGCGAATTCGCCAGCAAGTAAATCGCCGTTATAAATAATGCAATACTGCAGAAAACTCTTGGGAATTTACTCGCACTCGACGTCTACGCCAATACGGATCATCAAAGATGCTGAAGTACGAGTGGTAATTCTATAAGCGCGAAAAATTCTCTCGTTTCACTTGGTCGCTTTCGCGGTGAAATTGCAAATATCTTCGGGAATTGCAAATAGCATCAACCTCGAGGAGACGAAGAAAACGATTGTTACTACGTCACGAGGTCTGACTCACCCTGCGAGAGAGGTAACGAGATTGAGGGATTGATTTAATCGTTATAAAAATTTTGTTGCAAAAAATGTTGTAAAATCTTTCAGACACCTCTGATAGTATCGCAATGCATAAAACGGATGATTTGATCACTAAGAATTATTATCAGAATCATTTGCAACGAGTCATTCGATTACAGAATACTTCGCTTCCATTTCGAACAATTATTCTCTAACGTTACTTGCTAATATGCTTGCGCAATTTGAAAAGTCTTGCAAAACTTTTCCTCTTAGCAGCTCATTCCGCCAATCGCAACGTACTTTCTCGACCTTCTCGAAGTTTCAGTGACCCAGCATCCGTTGGTCCATATTGAGTTCTTGGCTGTTAGAATAAGCAGTTGCCGTCAGTAGTCAGTCGTAAAACTTCGTCTTGGTCCTCTAATGCTTTCACGGCACGTTTTTCGATCAGCCGTCAACTCGGTCGGTAAAGAAGAGCCCGCTCGAATTCATTTGAAATTTACGACAACGTACGACTGCACGACTCCAACGCGGCACAAGTCCAAGGTAATTATTACCCAGCGTACTGGCCAACTTCCTAAGAGGAGACACACAAAGTCCACAAAGTGCCGTCCGGTCGCCGCAATGGACACTAGCTAAAGTAAAGTGTAGCGGAGTGTCGGTAAACTCGATCCAACTGAAATTCGAGTCTCGCGACGAGGACCGATTTGCTTGTGTTTAAGTTCTACGAGGCGAGTGAAGTTGGCCGTAGATGAAGTTGACGCTGACTGAGCGCGCGCAATTTAAAATTGCATTTCGAACAGACGCACAGAGTAGACAAATTTTTTTTCAAAATATCAACCCACGCCCCCATCCCTGCACCTTATGAGAATTTATAAGACTCTCGAGTACCTGTCAACTAACGTGATGAGATATGGCGGCAGTGAAAAAAAAAGTCAAATATCCTCAAAGAAATTTGGTGGAAAATTTTCCTACGCACAGTTCAAAATGACAGTTGTATAATTTTTAAAAATGTCCGAGTGAAAAAAATTTCCATTATCTCAGCCAATTAAAATAATAAGATACCTAAGGCGATATCGTCGAGATTTAAGGGATGAGGGAACTTCATCTGGCCCAACAGAATTCACGCAATTCCATGAACGAAGTTTAAACGAATCCGCGCATTTTTCAGATCGTCCTACGTCTTCTTCGTGTTTCGTTCGAGGATTTGGAGAATTCTTGGAATTTTCAAACGGAAAGACCCATCCGTGCCGCGAGTCCTCGATTTCACTTCCTCTTTCAGTGACGCCAATTTCTATCAATATACAGGAAACTCTCCTTGGATATTAGGTAACAGACTCTTTCCATCGTATCGCCCCAGCAATGGCGGAGATACTCGACATTGTAAAAATAGACGGGCACCAAACTGACGTGCTCTTCGATCGAGATTTAATCACGCTCTAGCTTCCTTTCCGCGAAGTGAAATTTAACGAGATACGTTCGCCCTCGTTTCCACGAACCCCGAAAAAAAAGCGTCAATGAGAAATGCGTACTGTTCATGTAAAATTCAAATTTTACTTCAGCGAACAGTCGCCTGAGTGCTCGAGAGACTTGTTAGACAACAAAAGTAACAAACACGTACAGACAACAGTGTACGTCAAGGTACGTCAAGGTACGTCAAGGTACACCAAGGTACGTCAAGATACGTCTGAATAGCCATGAAAAGATTTCACAGAATGTTTACGCGTGGATCCATCCTAAGTGGGCGATAAAAATAAAAAAAAACGTTATTACTTCGACCATACAAAAAAGCCTGAATTACGAGCTTAACGTTAAATAAGAAAAAAAAAATTCTTCAAACCCCTTGAAAGCTGCAAGATACCTAATCGCTCGCGCTAAATAAACCTAAGTCGGATAAGAAGTGTTTCGCGAATGGTTTTATTGCAAAAAGGAGGTCACAGCGGGGTCACGTGACAGGTCGTAACCGTAAAGCGATCGCGGATAACCCCAAGACCGTGGTACGAGGACGAGGGTAACGCCTAGCCGACGTCGACGTCGTTCTTCGCCATTTTCTATCTTTTTGTCACGACCCTCCCCTCCTCTCAGAATTGAACTTTGACCCGGGGCGAAATCTGGTACACTAACGTCAACCCTTATTACGGCATTACAATACGCAGGCATAAGCAAGTACATAAAGGTACATGAAAAAAAAAAATAAGGTACCTTGCATACCTGCCAGCCAGAAACGAGTATCGTCCTGTGTGAACGGAGCATAAGACCACCCTTAGCAATACCCTTGAGAACGACTTGGTCAGTATCAATGGATACAGCATCTAGGGATCATTGAAAAAATTATTAAAAAAAATTTCAACCCTTACCCCTTGCACCCTAAACCGTCAGCACACGTGCTATGAGCATTTCTCTCACGCGACACGACACGACCCGACCTATAGAACGACGCAGCAGTGAGAACGAGACGCTATAGGAAGGACGCGTGTGCCGAGGGGTTAACCATCCCTTAGTTGTGGCACTGTTGTACAAGGACTTTTAATGTAGAATGACAAGGTCAAAGGTCAAGAGGTGAATTCAATGAATGGAACGCGCTTCGTTATACTCCTCGGTATCACCCTGAATTACCAAGGGTTGAAATTCGTTCGCTGAACCAAATTCCAACCCTTGGTCCTGACGGGACAACCCCTTTGGCCTTGAACACTCGCACCCTTACCAACCTAACCTATATACTACTCGACCTCTCTTCGTCATCCTCCACTTCCTCTTCGACCACCTACCCGCCCCCCGGATACCTAACCCCTGTGGTCCAGGCACCTTCCCTACCAACTTCGTGACCCCAACAATTCCAGTTTCCGAGCAATTGACCTGGATAAGTAGCAATGCGGCTATTAGCTGCAATTGTGTACTTCTACCTCATACTCATCCTTCTTTTGCACCCTATATATATATAACGTCCCTCCTAAGAATAATACTTCCTTTCATTGAATATACTCTGTGTTACATAAATAATTAAGTGTATTTATCTTGCCTGGTATTTGCATAAATAAGGGAGTGATTTAAGTCAGCAATCCCTGAAGTTTGACGAAATTATCCTGAAGTGATTTGCCGTTGGCTCTGTAAGGGTAGAATTTTTTTTGTTTCAATATTTTGAAGGACAAAAAGGTCGTAGTTACAGGGGAAAAAAATTGATTGGCAATGTCAGATGACATTTGGGGGAGCAGGGCGGGGGATATTTTACGAAAGTACTTGCCGGAACGACGATTCGTTCTGCGCAACGGGATGAAAGTGGATGCTGTGGCATCCCCTGGGACACCCTGGAGTGTCGTATATGTACTCGGGATGGACTGAAATCAGTTTGATATAGCATCTGCTCTCGATGGAGAGGGAACAAAAATAAAAAGGAAATGGAACAAAAAGCATATACGATATAACGAACGATTTCCAATCGGTTTTGTCGGCGACGGGAAACATATTTTTCGATATACGACCAAAGCGTAGTTCGTCGCGCGTTTTCTCCGCTAGATGTCACGCGTATCGAATAGTGCAATTTTGCCAGTGTTACCGCGTCGTAAATTCGTTGCCATTTTTCGCTCGCGCAGCAATACGATTCGATACTGTAATACCATAGTCATGCTATATATATATACATATGACAATTAACCACGTAATTTCCGGTTTAAATAAAATATTACCCCAAACCTAGCAAATTCAATTTTATCGATATCCCACAATTTTCATCTAAGCGAACAATGCGACTTTTTTTTGTTGTAAATTACATAAACGGTTTGTTTGATTCGAAACAAAATTTTTCTCGGTATCCTAAATCTTATGTAAAATTTATTCGAGTGGCCCCGAGAGTGATAGCAGAAGAAGAAGGATGGCTGCGAGAGACGATGACGTCGCGTGATTCAATTGGAAAGCTTTGGCGGGGGGAGGCGAGGGGGTTGTGTATCGGTTAGGCGCAGAGACGGGGTACGCGCCATTTGCAGACAATCTTTTCAGCCCGATGGCCTCAACGGGATCAATTTCAATCCATTATCCATTATACCCAAACGTCAAAGATCGCACGTCGATTCTATCGAACCATCGACGACTTTCGAGCTATCGAAAGTTTCTCTGGTACGAGAGCGTGCGAGCCGCAGATAAGAATGATAAGGACGAAACACGTGTATCGAGCGTCACTGTCGAACGGTAGATGAAATTTTTGAAAATAATATTTGCGAAGGTACCCGATGACGTATGAGCCACTTTGATATCAAAAAAAAAAAAATGCCGTCCACCTATCGACAACTGGCAAGGTCCGTTAGCGTGAATCATTAGCATTCGCATAATGGGTCCGTCCCAGGGCCACCCTCGTTACAGAGGGGGGCATCGTGCAAAAATAATTATGGCGTTTCAGAGCACAGTTCATCAGGTTCACAGAGCGACGAACAATGCCGACTGACGTTTTGAAAAAATTGGCATTTACCGGGAAAAAATTTTTCCACAAAAAAGAATGAACCAAACCCGAGCCACCCCCTACCGGACGTAATTTCCACCCCGCGTGGTACACGCTAATTGTTAGATTAATTAGACGGCTAATGGACGCTCGCTATAAGCAGCCGTAGAAACGTCCGTTGACAGATTTCCAGTATGACGGATGTGGCGACACACGCAGACTCTTGTTCAACGAATCCGTGGCTTTTATCCAACAATAATTCACGGACGTCTGCCATTTTTCAGCTTTGATTTTCATTGTCCCGCACTACGAGCAACTGATACTGATGCCAGGGAGCCTTTCGTAATTAATTATACTTTTGTCCAGGTTCGCAGACAATACCAACCTCTGGGTGTATCTATATTTAACGTTGCCCGTCATTAATCACGAGGACCATCAGACTGTCATAATTTCGCCGGTGTGATTTTCGCGGGAACTTTAAACGTCGGGTAATAAACAAATACGACTTTCGTTACCGCCTAAACGTTATTTGCATGAATAATAGATGCGACGAAAAAAATTACCCCCCCAATTTCGAAGTCATCCCCGAGTTTGTCAATATCGAAAATATTAAGAGACATGGGAGACGTGCAAAGGCTTCAAAAAAAAAAGGTAGTAAATGCACGAACGTAAATTCCAGACGCAAACACAAGGGCGGTTAGCGTCGAGGTCGACGTTCAGACGAGCGACAAGGGAGCTAGTCTTTCATTAGTCGAAACAAAAGAATAACGAATGAAATTGTCGCGAAATATAACCGCAGGAATTACGAATCCTCTGCGGTTGGGGACGTTCGGGTCGTATGGAGAAGAGAACGGCCATACCTCCTCCGTCTCGACCCACCGACCTTACAATGTCCTCGGTCGGCCGCCATATTGTATACCCAACGGTACACGCGCGGAATAATAACGGCCCAAGGAATGGCTGCAATTCCGTCAGCAGTGTGGACCCCCCCTCCCTCCACCCCCAGGCCAATTGTCCATTCTTAATCGTCTACGTAATATTTCATATAGACTCGTTTTCCCGCTCTTTTACGCAGAGAAACACGGCAGGAGTCTCTCGCCCACTGAAGGCTGCCGGTGGCGCCAAATGCTAACGCCCGTGGCCGAAGCTGGAACTAAAGTGGCTAACTTGACGGTTAGCTTCTCAAATGTTCATCTTTACGTTGTACCGCCTCCCCCTCCCCCCAACCCCTTGGCTCGTATTCCGTTTAATTGGAACAATATTGGCCCTTGCTCCCACCCCCAACCCCTGACCTCAAGAACCACCCTAATCCCTAAGCCGAGACTGATGTGCACGAACTCGCCATTCCGTTTTCAGACGCCCCAACCCTTGGCTGCGTCATTGGCTTAAAGTACCTTTCTTTTTTTTTTTTTTTCTTGAGCATTATAACGAGTGTATAGTGTGGTCGTGCCTTTATGAAGTGTCGGGCTAATCTTGCGTAAGGGATGGTTATATACTGTGTGTGCGTTCGCAAAAGGGGATTTCTGTTGGTTCAGGTATATGTATATAGGTAAATGGGGGCTTTTTGAAAAAATATAAAGGAAAATCCTAAACCGGCCATTATTCCATTTAGGTTATTTGTACTGTATTTATGAACGTTTGTGTAAACGGACCGAGAAATTGGGATGCTGTTTTGTGAGAGGGGTCTGTATGGGATAATTATATATTTGATTCAATTGGATAATTGAAATATTCATTTCAACCGTACGATGCACGGTGAGGTAAAAATAATTTTATATATTTCCAACGCAGCCCCATGTTTCCTTAAAACCCCATATGCATGCCATAAGTGCGTATAAAACATACCTGAAGATGTCGGATGGAAAATCTTACGATCAGTAAGACTCCTAATGACGTTCTTATCGCATGACTCCAACCTCTTCAGCACGACCAATCCCATAGAGGAATCATTGACACTGTGACAGAGAGAGAAAAAAATTGAAATTACACAAGAACGGAAAAAAGAACAAGCGGTTATTCGAGTTTTAAAGAAACAGAAGGAAAAGTTAAAAAGAAAGTAATCTCGGAAACGTTGATTATTATTATTAGCGACTGCCTAATAAACAAAGATGGCCAGAAAGAATAAAAAGAATTTTCGCAAGTCGAAAAACTTCGTGTTAATTTATACGGTTCTCCCTGGAGGCGAGAGAGGCGCCTGGCGATGCCCAGTAATACCCCCCCCCCCCAACCCTCCACCAATTCAGAATCCCACCCCCTTCTCATCCTGAAATCCAGGATAACGGTTGGAAAAGTCAGTAAATCCAGGATCAAGAATTCCCGCTGAGTTTGCTTTAATTCATACAAGAATATCCCGTTTCTTGATCCGGTAGCCTCGCGCGAGGCTCTCCTTGTTGATGTTTAAAGATTCCGTTGTAAAGAGACGTCTGGAATAATCGTGTAATTTGTAATGGCATATACCGATGCACGATGATCCCGAAAAGAAAAGAAATATTTACCGTGCGAAATGATTACAGGACATTGATCGAGTAACGACGAAAATGATTGAAAAGGGAATACGGCGTAGATCAATTTATTAGCGAAGAAAGGAAAAGGACAAGATGGCGGCTTGGAAGGACATCGCAATGCCGTCGTAATCGATACTGCAAAAAACACCATTCGACCGATCATTGTCTGGATGCAACAATGGCCGCGACTGTCACTGATGAAAATGGCGCTTGCACTGAAAATAAAATGAAAGGAAAAAAAAAAAGAAAAAAGATATACACCTTTGAAACGTAGCCACGTTCACAGGTCCGTAGTCTGATCGATATCGAAAAAGGAGAAGGCCATTCGTTTTCAAGAGCGATCGGCCATCTTGAGGCTTACGTGACCGAAGAGGTATTGCGGACAAAATAAAGATTCTTATTCAATACAAATCCAGAAAATCCCTCCCTCCATCGACGGGGCTTTCGAAGAAAAAAAAGAGAAACCTAAGAAATAAAAAAGTGCTTTAGAAAATTTCATAATAAAAAAACATCCAAATGCGAACGAAAACAAGACGAGGTCCTCGTTAACGGATTGTTAAAAAAATTCGAAAAATTGTAAATTTTTTTTCAACAAATTTTTCAAAATTCCCTCCAACTTTTTCACCATTTCGCGGATACGAAAAAAAAGAAAATGAACAGAAACGTTATTCCGAGCGACCTGCCTCGGCTCTTTGGCCCGTATAAATCATTCGTACTCGCCATACATCACGCCACATGTCATACCGCAACCTCACTGTATTACCAGCACGCTCTTCCTATCTACCTGCTGATATGTGTATATATATATACACACATGGTATCTACATGAACATACAGTGTCATACGAAAACACGTACGATCCGCCATTTTCCTTCGTACGAGTTAACTTACCCCCTCCCCCTACTCTCTCTCTCTCTCTCTCTCTACCTTCTTGCGCTTCGCTCTATCTGTCTCTTGACTTTTTCCCATAAACTTCTGACTTGACTCCTCTTCCTTCTTGGGGATACTCGCGTATACGTAACTTTTTCTAGGTTATGGCTATTCGACTTTTTACTGCTACGTCGGTAAGGTAGTAATCTGCGGTAGTTTCGCGGTCAAGGAATTGCGAAGCCGAGAATCGGCAAACTGGGTCAACGGTTGACATATGATGCTATCTTCAGGATCATGGGGGGGGGGGGGGGTACATTTTTTATGAAAGAGCTTAGGGAGGGGGTTGGATCGTTTTTTGTTTATCGATAAAAGTCGAACGATAATTCCGATAGCAAAAAAATATCAAAGGAATCAATCATTGTTATGGATATCGAAATGATTAATGATTCCCGACAAGAAGGGCTCTTTGAATAGTCTTTTTCGTTTTTAAATTTCAATATTGCTGGAGTCGACGTATTATTCTGGAAATTTTTTTTCCCCTTTTTTCTTATACACCGAAGGAAAACGTCTTTCTTCACGACGATGAAGAACTCTTTTCGCATACTTAGCTCGCTAGGTAAATAATGGGAATGGGGTTTTTCTTTTTACCATACAGTAGATTGACATCAGCGTACCCTTCTTTTTATGACGTAAAATTTCTTTCTGCCCCAGTGCAAAATCAATCGTTTCGCGAATATTAAAAAATATACATATATTCGCCTCGCGGTATTTTTTTTCGCGTTGATCCAAGTTCGGGTGATTTGGTGTAAAATAATCGAAAAAGCAGGTAATTTCGAAATTCAAGTATTATAATTCCGATTGATTTACTATGGCAACAACTGATCGAGGACTTTATCATAATCTCCATTCTACGCATTTCCATTAATTGAGGTATCTTCACTGCTATTCCAATAACTCGCAAAATTTAGCCTAGTAAACATTTCAACCTCTCTCTCTCTACATTTCTCTAATTCGCAAATGCACATTTGTAATCCATACCAAAAAGCCCCATATGTGCAAGGGCCTTCTCGCGTTTCCCTTACAACCTAACCTGCACTGTCCCACTTGATATGCAGCAGGCTTTATCGGCCTGTGTAAACACAGATCATACACCCCCTCCCCTCCCCCTCCACCCCCCGTCACGATATTCAATCAACAGATGCTGCCTTATGACGTTTATCGATGACGTCAACCTATAGAAAATTAAAGACCACGGTTAACCACGTTAACTCCCTTGCGGTCCTATTTCATAGTACTTCGATATTATCAACCCCGAGTATACTCAGGGGGGGTAACGCTCAAGGGTGGTCAAACAACGATAATCGTAATAAGGGATGATTGAAATACCCAACAGTCACTAAAAAGGTGCGGTCGATTCTCACGTAAATTAGCTGCAAAAAAAATGCACCCTAACCTAAAACCTCAAACTATTAATTCGCGCAGCTTGATGACGTCACGCGTGGATTGCTTGTACCAGTAAAAGAGTAAAAAAAATTACATACGCAAAACGAAGTGACTCATAGCCCGTAGCCTTGGGGGGGGGGGACCATCTCGCTTTGCCCTTCTTCTCCGTATTCTGTCCAGACTCCAGAAGATGCTTTACCTTAGTCAGGGTTAACGGTACGCTGACCCCAAAACACAGGATGATCTTCGACGCGGCGGAATACGCATTGCAAGGATCGCCCGAGCACGTGCCGTCGCTTTGAAACGTGGGACAAAAACATATTGCGTAATATTTGTTTTTGTTTTTTTATAATACCCAACCTGATTAACCGGTTTCAGGTCGTCGACGGATCCTTCGCTCTGAGGATGTAATCTTCCTCAGGGATAAATTATCGCTTGCGATAACCGTACACGTAACGTCGAAACGCGTGCGTGACTTACGTGACGTTTGTCGACACGAATATTTTTCTGTCATTCTCGTCGGTGATCACGATGAGAAAACGTCAGTGATATGACAGCCGGCACGGAGAACTTGATGATAATTTTGTCTTTGCGGGAAAACGGACGTTCGCTCTGCTATCGACGTGGAGATTGCGTGGTCGAAGAACTTTTACTTGTGGAAATGTCAGGTTCGACTCTCGGTGGGTAACGGGGGACTTTTTAGCAGATCGTACGTAGTGGATAGATGGTATGGGGCAAGAATAGGGTGGGGATGGGGTTAAGGGGGAGAGATGAAATTTCAACAGCATCCGAACAGGAGATATTAACGTTGATAAGTGACACTGTAAAAATGATTGTAAAATTTTATACGCATCATACAGTTTTCTTTATCTTCAAATTGACGTCACTTTTGCGTTCGAATCGCGGAGAAGGAGAATAATAATTATTAATACAAAAAAAGTTAAATTTGGTACACCCCGATCGATACTTGAAACGGTACGATTCGAGAAGATTACAGTTCTTCGGGGCTCTGTGTGATAAGCAATCAAAGTCACGTGACGTGGAAGTCCGAATGCATATGACGTATTACCGCGATACAAAGAATACGGTTATCCAAGATAACCACGCATTCCATAGTATCCAAAAAGTGCTTTGGACCGTCTTAAAAAAAAGAATAATATCCTTTATCTGTACGAATAAAGTTTGTTTTACACGCGAAAAAGACTCGGCCTTTCTTCGTAGCCGTAATCGCCCCAATAACGAATAGCAATTCCAGCCTGTTCGCCGGACACGATGCACTTGTATGCAGGTACTTCGCCAGAGGAGGTCATAACTCGAATGCAGCGCCATTGCCCATTGTACAACTCGATCGCCGGAGAACGGTTAATGCGAAGGTTGCATGTCAGACACAGAAATCGCCGATGGAGCGGACGGTGAAAACGCGGCGTAACATTCTTCAAGTCCGACGTTGTGTGGACTGTGAGAAAAAAATGGCGCTCGGTGAAGGATGGATTACGATAAAGAGTAATAGGGCAAAACGGTCGTAATAGGTAGCTGGGAAAAATCGCACGTAATCGTACAATTATATATATATATGTATTATTTGAGTCACCCGGTATAACGGTTAAAAGTGCAACGGTATATGCTCGAGTATGTAGAGCCACACGGTTAGCCGCTATTTATCGCATGATTTCTCTTTCCCGATTGGAGACGCTTTTTTAAAAAAAAAAAGGTGCCTGCGACAAGTTTCCCGCGATGATTACTCGCGGTCGTTGAAAACGAACGAATCGTCCCAATGGAAATTCAACGTTAGTAAGGATGACGTTGATCGGTATAATTGATGGTAAAATGCATTCAAACTTTTTTATGACGCAATTATTACATGCATATAGACATATATATATGTTTGTGAATGAATACCTAAAGGTTAGGTCACTGCGACAGCGATTGGTATGGCGAATTTCGAATTCGACGATAACGATTGATTCCGACGGGAAAAATACAAAAAAAAATGATTATCATCGTCGAGTAAGTACCTAGGATAAATACCCTAGAATATATAAAAGAAAAAGTACTAAAATCCATAATCCCACAAGATCCTAAGCGTCATATGAATTTGCCGATCAGACAAATCCTTTGGTCGCTCTATGATTTCTCATATTTTTCAAAATGCCCGACTTGGCTCAGGACGTCCCATTGAAGGGGCGTCCTTTGGAATATCAAGAAGGATCAGCGTCGAGGTAGAAGAGCCGCCGTGACGCCTTATACCGAAGGCGTCGCGCGAGAAATGTCCCAGGCTTCGACCAGTGCACTGGTGGTACTCATACTCACACGTGAGTATGGATACGCGTTTCTGTAAAATGAAAGAGGAATAAGAAGAAGAAAAAGAACAGAAAAAGAAATCAGAATAAAAAAAAAGAAGCAAGAAAAGGATGAAAACGGCGAACAGCTACGGGCTCGACGATAGGCGAGATGAGAGAAGAAATGAAAGGAAAAGATGGTCCCGAGGTTTCGCTTCGCTTTGAGATTCGCACGGATATTTGCTACGTGGGAATATTAAATTCTTGCGTCCGGTGGGGACTGGGATCGACCCCCCCCCCCCCTCCCACCCCATCAGCATCCTCATCCCTTCTCGCTCCATTCGTTTCGCGTCCTCAATTTCCTATCTCGTCCCTCTGCCACAGTACTCGTGCTTCCGGTTCAAGGGCTTATCGCTTCTGAAAAATATAACTTTTCAGTGCGAGACAGTGCGCAATGACGCAACGTTGATATATTTTTAATAAATATATACAATTAATACTACGTAAATCTATTTTCTTGATTGCGTATATATATATTCACGGAATATCCACGTGATAAGAAATATGACTAATTGATTTTCTTTGAGGTAAAACTAAACAATCTGCCGCCAGTATACGATTCGCTTCCCGTAAAGCTTTTAAAGCGTTGCACGGTTGAATATAAACCGGAAGTGGCAAAGGCCTGAAATCGTTGCTGTGCAATTAGCGGTGCAAACCGCCCAGAGTCGATGTACATTCGTCGGTTGCGATACGGAACAATTTGAAACGTATATCAGTGGGTTTAAAACAGTCAAATTCTCCATATAAACAAATTACATAATGCGAACATTGCGATAACGAGCGAAACACGAAAATTCGTTCGCGTGACCTAGATACTATTGGACAAAATATAACTTCGACTGGATACGCCTATGCCTGTGACGATAACAATAATAATAATAAATTATATCACAGTTATCAAAGCTTTTTAATCGATAGTATCGAAAAATCCCCAATCTCTTAGTGATATATATATATTATTGCCTTTTACACAGGTAGGGATTAAAGGACACCCTAATACCACATGTCCTTGATTAACATATCTACGTTTACCACGCAAGAATGAACAGTTTCCAAGCTAACGACAAACGTCATGGATTACATCCATTTGAAAAAAAAGGTAAACAATTATTCTAAATAGCTCCAAAAATAGTTAAGACAAATTGGCAGAGAGTACCATCGAAGACTGGCGAAACCACAACGAGCAACCGCGCTTGATCATTCAGCACTTTGATGCACGTTTAATTCATCTTGATTCTGCAGTCAAACCGGAAATGCCTTAAGGTACGTGCCGGACGTCCTCGCCGGCTGGAATACGTGAAACAACGAAAATAAATAATGTCTCTCAATAGTTGTCTTACGGCACGCCATTTTACATTGCTCCAAATGGGAATATCCGGTACTCAAGCCAGTCTAACCCGTTCGCTTCGTATCTCATTTCCTGTTTCAAACTATGCACTTTTTGTATTGCACCATAGTCGGTCCACGAGTGCAATGTTTTTATTTTTGACAGAAGAAAAACAATGAAGTCTCTAGCAAGCCACGTGTCATTTCCTAAGGATTGTGTTTGTTTTCGAACTGTCAAAAAAAGACACTGAACACCTGGACCCACAATATATATAATATATATAGTTGTTCACAGTAGTTCCGCCTATAGCAAATCTACTATGCTTAGCTGTCATAGTATTTCTCATTGTTAATTAATTTCCACTGTTCCCCTGTCGACGCCCTGGTTCTACTGTATTTTTCAAACTATCTTTTTGTTCTTCACAATTCGCCCCTTTTCACTTGGCGCCTTGCGCAATATCTAGAAAGCATTAAATACGTTGCCGGCAGTCGATTAACGGCCGCGGAAAGAACTTTTAATTAACGCCAAGAGCGAAGAACGAATTAAAAGTATCGAAGTGAATTTATTTCCGCTAAACAGTCAGGAGTCCGTACAATTATTACGTTTCGGATAAAAATTGACCAAGTCTCGATAAAGAGTTCGTTTGATTGGCCGTGGAATAATCATCGGGATTGACACTTGCACATTTCTTTGTGTCGGAGACTCTTGTAAATGTCAATTGGAAATACCGGTTGACTTTTCCTGCCGACGGGGGAAAACGAATAATATGGCGGATCGTTAATGAGGTCGGATTGTTCCATCGAAACGGCCGCGAGTCGTGACCTTCTCGGGGAAAGGTTCGACACGTAAATGTCACGTCACGCTTCTGCGGACTGTTAAATGGCTGCCGTTGAAGTAAAGTAATTAATACGATAGTAAAAACGGGATGGTCTCACGTAAAAATACGCACAGTTCTGGGAAACGCTAAAGATTTTCAAAAATCTGAAGAAAATAAAACACTGCAAAATATTGCTTTTTGACAACTGGAGGTGGAGGATCCGGAAAACACGTTTTTGGGTCATAACGTGACAACGTGAATGTTTCACGTAAAAATATGCATTGTTCTGGAAAGTGCTGAAAATTTTCAAAAATCTGAAGAAAAAAATAACTGCAAAATATTGCTTTTTGACAACTGGAGGTGGAGGATCCGGAAAACACGTTTTTGAGCCATAAAGTGACAACGTGAAGGTTTCACTGTGAAATTAATACTACAGAAAATCGTGTTTGCGATTTGCTTACCGAATTCTAGCAGCTTATCAGTCAAACTCCATGCGAATAGATTTTAGTCAGCGTGAGGTGAATGTGACCCAAGGGTCTAAACTCGAATTTTCCATTAGTCCCTGGCGCCACATTTCATTATTCAGATTTTCACCACTATTTTTTACCCCGCGTCACTGCAACCACCCTTTCAACGCTTCCCGTCACTTTACTTTCATACCATCAATCCCACCCACCACTCTGTCTCTGCGAGCACCTACGTCACACCGTTTCACCCCCTCGTGCCCAACTTGACTGCATGAGATTCGCGAATCCTTTTTCGGGCCCTTTCGGCCATTTATTACAAAGGGGCCTCTGACCTTCCGGTACAGAATTTCTCTGATACACCATCGATACACTCCACTTTAAGTAATTTAATTTGTTATTTGTAAATCAATCACGTCACTAGGGTTAAAACAGTCATTACGAACAAAGGCGCCAATCACTTTCCTCGTTAACCCCCGTTTTCATCAGTTTACGTATATTTGCTACGATTACAAAAAAAAACTGAAATATTTCTTCGACCAATCTTGTATAGAGCTTTGCGTTACGCCCTCGCGAAATTTCAATGGAGCCACGTGACCGATAAGTAAAATGCGACAAGTCCTACTGAATAGCTATGCTAAAAAGGAACCATGAAAAATGGCCGGACGGTTTGTGTCCGCAGCCAAGAAATCTCTTCCTGCGGTGAAAATCCTTCGAGAAACCTATTCACGGTTTACACAAACACACGGCTTCTTGCTTACACTTGCCAAAATCTCCAGTGCAATCCATTGACCGAGATTCTCGAAGCTTATCAAAAATAAATATCGACCTTATCAACGGTTATCGAAATGCCGCGTTACTTACAGTGCGCCTCTCGTATATATCCGAACCAAATTACCCATTATCCACTGTTATTAAACGATCACCAAAAGAAAAAAAAATCAATCAAGTAGCCGTTACTAATTACACGGTTCAAAATAACCTTCCATATCGATTGTCTCAAGTATTATCAGTGCCCGGGGGTGAAGGTTTACACATAGTTATAACGGAAATCAGCCATGGCCATCAGCCATGCCAGGATCTTCGGATGCAGAAGCTTGAATAACCTCGAACGTCGGTCAATGTTTGCTCGTCTTCTGGTCCTTAGCGAATTTCTCGTCCTCTTGAAATTCGAATAGACACCCTATACTTTCTTATGAAGTCTTTGCGAGGACCATCCGGTGACATTAGGAAGTGCGAACGAATACGTTACAATTCTTCTTTTCACGACTACCATCTTCAACCGTCGAAAAAGAAGGATCAAAGCGGACAACGTGGCCATCTCGTATACGAAACGAAAACCATAATAGCAGCAACTCGCTCGTCAATTTATTCGTCGCCCGGTATAGTTTCTCGTCTATCCGCTCGTAGCGTGGCGGCGCCACTTGCGGCGAAGCTTTTGAAATAATTTATTTGTCGCCAAGACGCTTCTGTCGTCTCACGCGCTGCCGTCGCCAGCGACACTGACGCCGCACTATTGCCTAGCAGAGCTACTCTTTGTCTTTCTTCCTTTCTCTCTCTCTCTCTCCCCTCGCCCCACGTTTACGAGGCGACGGAAACGCGTCGCAAGGGAAATTTACAGAATCGTTTGGTCATAAAGTCCTGATAAAATTTACGTCGCCTATTCTCACGGGTTACGGCCCGCTCCAACGTGCTTTCGAAAGTTTTCGCCTTTAACAACGCAGAGTAGCCCATGACTAACCTAGTCAAATCAAACGACATTAACGGTGATTCGCGAAATACTTATCTAAACCGAGTATCTGATTTATGGCAGACTACGATCTCTCTGTTTCTTTCTTTCCAACGAAACTTTCGGACAAAACGTTTTTACAACAAAATGCTCGCCCTTACGTATCCCGCCGAATGAAAAGGGACAGCGTACGGAATCCCCGTGGGAGCAGAAGTTTAGTGTTAACAAAAAGTTGAAAATACCTGGTACCACGGTCCAAAGGAAAAACAATGTGAATCTTCCCGCGAGTAAAATCACGAAAATTAATGGGGGGGATGTTGTTTTTAATCGTCGAGAGTCTCGAAAGTTGGCCGTATCGGCTACAGTGTAAATTTCGTAAACATTCGACGTCACGGAAACAAAGTTCAGAGAGGATGCTGAGCTTGCGAAATATCCTTCTTACGCCGATACGTATGTAGCTGCATGCAAATTATACACGATGGCGACGTAGCGGGCATAAAACGCGCGTATCGCGAAAAAGTTTTGCATTAAACGGCAGCCGTCGGAGACGATCCTTTGAATTGCGCATTGCTTATGCATGCAATTTATTTATGCGCATGCGCAGACATACCGAACTTTGGATACAGATAGATATCCACGTTTGTTCTTTTTTTTTCTAACACGGCATCTTGCTCATTTACACGTTACCTTTTGCGAGGCTTCTCATCGTAAATGAATGTACTTGCTTGCGACAAAGATTTTTCGTTCTTTGGAAACTGCGTGCGCGCGTACTTCCGCATCGGAAGACAAAATTAAGTGAAACGCGATTCGTGATTTTTTAATTACCCGCAATTACCCGGAATAATTGACGATAAAAACGTTACGTGCAAATAATTATTCTCCGCCAATTTTTTCCCATCCACAAAAATTCCCAACTGTACAGTTACCCTAAAAAAAGTGCGCTCTCTTTCACGGTAAAACTAAATAAAAAAGAAGTCTAACTGCCAAAAATTAAACGCGAACCACCCGCATTTCCGTCTTCATTAAACTCGTCGTTCTCGTAGCACGCGCGCGCAATTCAAATTGAAAATCTCGCCAAATTTCAAAACGAATTCCCCTGAAATTCCGAACAGCCTGGAAACTCAAACAGCCAATAGTAAAGCAAGTTTGAATATACGGTACCTTTGATATCCCAAAATTACCATATGACATAGAGTCACGGCAAATATGAAATTTTCAAAATAAAAGAAAAAAACTGAAAATCCACCAAAACTCGTACCTGAATATCTCACAGATACGCGCCAAGCGACCCCCCCCCCCCCCCCCCAATACGATCTACGCATCACGTACGACAATGTTCCCATTCGCGTTTACCTATTACAACAAATTTTACCCCTTCGATGTGCCCGGGAGACACTAAAATCATTCCATTCCCAAAGTTCCATCTGCCTCGGGCATTTTAAAAAAACGTCAAAATATTCGCATATAACTTTACCGCCGCAAAGGCGTCAACGTGCCTCGCTGTCCCAGCGACGTTAAGTCCCCTTCACAGACGCCAAATACGTGAAACTGCAATTTCACTCGGTACATACCCGACACGACTTAAAGCAGTACAGACGCAAGAGTATCTCAACAGCTTCAGTGAATAAGGAACAGCAGGAGTACGGATAAAGAATTCAACCTCCATACGCGTTCCTCCTCTTCATACGTGGAAAACGTCAATAAGGTAGAAACATTTAATCCTCCTCGTACGAGATTACGCGTGCATACGACGATCTTACGAGCTCGTAGAAATATCGATTTTTCGATTTAAAAAAAAAACCCTCGAGAAACGTTAAGTGATTGTAGAATCGCAAAAAGAAAAAAAAATATTTGTTACAAATACCTACGTCTAATCGCGCAGGGGTTATCGCGTCAACGATTTTAGCATATCTACTTTGCAGGTTCTTACGAGTCCCCTTTCGTACTCCTGCATATACCAGTCTTCATATCGGCCTTAGATAAATACAAAGAAAACACGTAAGTACATAAAAAGGATCGTTTCGAGAACTTTTCTCAGCCGCGAAGCTACTTTTGGATATACATACCTATATATGTACATACATATATTCCAATATATATTACCTTATATCACGTACACACAGAGGACGAAAGATAAACCTACGATATCTCGGAACAACATCCTCCCTACGTCTATATAGGTATATCCTTCCTGAGAACTTGACGGAAATAACATCTTAAGAGGATTTGCCAATTCTTTTTTTCTTTTTTTTTTCCCTTCGCGATATTCCTGCGAGCGATCAAATATGTATATATGTATATACGTACATAACACAGCTTTCCGGAACTGTCTGTCAATATAGGCCAAGAGACAACTCCTCAAGTTTTCCCCTAACGGGGTAATTCGAGTCTTGACACGTTTAACACGTCAGGCGTGTTATCCTGTCTAATCGATTCAACGATCGAGTTATGATTAAATATCATTAAACGACAAAGTGAACTAGTCTGATGCTTATGGAAAATAATGATTAATTAATGTTAATATAATATTTTGGCTATAAGACCGCTTTGACGGCATTTGCCTTTCGTGCCAATACAGTACACAATAAATACAACATATAAGCACGTATGTGGACTGGAGTTAGTTTGTCCATTTGATTTCTATGATAGAGCCAACTGTATATACCGGGTTGTTCGGTCCAAACCAGCTGAAATTAGGTGAAGAAGAAGTATTCGATTGTTATGGTAGAACCAATTTTTGGCGATGCGTTTGTACTGAATGACCCGGTATATATATATATTTATACATAAGTTACAGGTATCTAAAAGTGTTCATATGCATAAACTGTCATAAGTGATATGCACACAATGAGAACTGCACATGCGCGCAGTTGGTTCATTAACTGAAGCAAAACATACGCCTGGGTGGAGGCGTTATTTCATACGGAAATATACAAGTATCATTATCTGTACATACACTCCCAAGTATCTAGGCATTTTCCCATGCATATTCATACGTTTACATATTATTCCACTTAGGGATGAACTTAAACGAGCAAATTATCTCGTCGGTTCTTCGTTACAAAGTAAACTTTACCATCGTCATTCGGCGTTTGCACGCTTCTCCTCCTGCGCGAGATGACGAAGCTAACGACGTCTGGAAAGAGCCGAGTTATTTGAGTCACCGTCGAAATGACTTGTTCGATCGGATTTTTACGTAGCCTGGTATCCAAAGCGTACAGAAAGTTGAGCCGCACTCGTATATAGCAACGTGGAAATGCATATTAACGACTGCGAGACAGTTGTGTTTTACACTGAAAACTTTTTAATCGTCAAAATTTTCTCGTATTACGCAAACGACTTTGTTTCGTTATATGCGTTCTCGTTGTTGAACAAAAAAAATGGCTTTTTCTTCCTCGCGTTCGTACGCCCTTGTATACGTAGATATATTCGTGTTTCATAGCTTGGGCTGGATGTATGTGGAAGTATAAATCGTACACGTAAATTCAGATTGGTCGATTCAAGTCGAATTTTGAAGTTCAACAAGTCCATTTCGAGTTTCATATGCGAGAAGATGAAGGAATTTCACCGGGAAAAGTAGAGGTACGAAATATGTCCGCTAGGTGGCACTCCGGTCGCGAATCACGTGACACTCAAGTTTGAGAGCACTTAATGGAATGGAATTTAAGTAAATCGGTTTAGGGGTTGAATTCATCGAGTTGACAAAATGCCTAAGCACGATTAGCATTCTCAGTGGACGTCTTCGGGCGTCGGGACGGTCACGTGAGACGTTCGCACGGAAAGAGGTTAGGACGCGTCGCGAGCCAACGTCGGTTTCCTTCTTGTTTCCACGCTTTGCTGCTGCTGCTATTCGACGTTCGTCTTCGGGTAGTAATTCGCGAGGAGGACGATTCGTTTGCGGATATTAAAAGCCGCAAAGTGACGTAGGAAATATAGCCGGTAACGCACGCGAGGACCCGCACCCTTCTGTCTGGCTTATAATCCGTGACACTGATCTCATTTAGGGTTTCGGCTGGACGGTAAGTGGCGCCACCACGCTCCACGACACTTTTCATAACTCCCGGCACGGGACTGCGCTAGTCAACACGGGAATAATGAACTCGATCTGTGGAATTTTATAAAAAACGATTTTTTGTTACTTAGAAAATGTATTTTCGCCTCTCAATAGATTGTACACGGTCCGATGATCCCGATGCAATGTCGTTAACTTTACTGATTCGTGCTTGAGGCGTACCCTCCTCCCCTGCTCCCCAAATAATAAGAAAGAAAGAACCAGAAACTCTGAACCTTACGTGATCTTAAGGAGGGGAAAACTTTTTTTATCTCAGCGGATAAATTATCCATTACACCCACGTCGTGATTCTCGACCGGAAGGAAAGTTTCTTGGTAAAGAAAAGATTTCTAGGTTAGTTCACGCAAAAGAACGACCCTATAAATCAACTCTAATCATTACACTGAGCAATTATTGTACGTCGGTGATCAACGATCATAAAAAAACAATAAATACCCAACAAATTTGCCATCCATACAATTCTATCTGTAATTTCCGATTTAAAATGATACTTTCACTCCAATCAAGTAATTTTCCATTTCCTGGATATCGATTAAAAAAAAAACCCTATTTTTCTCAACCATTTCACTTCCGACCGGAAGACAAATCTCGGCAATTCTACCAATTGATTTCCTTTTCTTACGTATCACGTGATACAGTCGTAACTGAATTAACCTGTTCGCTTGCCGATAGATCTTAGATAATTCCAGTGTAGGTAACCAGATCGATCTCATGCCATTACGATCCGAAGCTTCACCTCACCGGCACGCAAATTTAAACCGGTTTCAACTCTACTGACGTAATTGCGCTACGTAGCCTGTTAACGGATAACATATTAATGGAACCATGCCATGGCACAGCGAGTAACGTTATCGTGGACAACCGTAAAAAAAAACGTTTTTTTTTACAAAAATATCCTCGTTTACAAGAAACGTGCTGAAAATATCGCGAGTCAAACGGAAACGCGTGACGTCGCCAAAAACGATGTTGAAAACGATGCCTAATACCCATATAAAAAATGAGTTCTATTTGGAGCAACTATTCGTCTAATTAGATACGATCGAAGTCAATGATCATCATGATCATGAAATGAAATATTAACGAACTCATTACATGGGACTTTCTCCCATTGAGTCTGCCGGTGATACCTCCGCGTGATTTCGAAAGTCAAATTGCGAAAGGTCTGTCGGATCGAATCAATCGATACTAAATGTTTCATCGTAAAATCATTTTTTCGAGAATGACTTGGCTACTTTGCGTCTTTCATTTCATTCGTTTCGATCGATTCTTACCGGCGCTCATTGTATCGCGCGTTACAATGGGATTCTCATTATTGTTACCATTCTTGTTGTTATCCGTATGATTATCCTTTCACCGCGTTAAAATTCCCAGAGGAGCATCAATCAAATACGATCAATCGGATACGATCAATCGGATACGTATAAACAAACCATAAGACCGATTTACGTCCGATCGAAAATTGACGATATTGAAGAATTGCGTAACGCCAGACTTTCCGGTAAGGTCAAAGGTCACGTCGAAAGTGTTATCAGAAAATTTTAATCGCCTGGCGCGAAACGCCGAAGGATATTGTGGCTTGTTTATGATTGAAATTTCCAAGAAAAATATTCTATCGATATCGTCGACGTGAGTTACCCTGATTTTGGTGAAAAAACAATTTTTCATCGCCATTCTCACGACTTGCGTAAGCGCGTGATATTTTTTTTTCCACTGGCTATTACTCGGTACTGCCTGAAAGTGACACTGATAAAAGAGATACTTCCGAAAAATGTTCATTTGTATTTGGGTCAAATATTAATTGCAAACAAAAAATTTCGAAAAAAAGTACAAAGCAAATGTCAACCGAAACGTACAGTCCCCATTTTTAATTTCAGCAAATACGACTGACGGCCCATCCCGCTCTCGACGGCTGTTACTTTTTTTGCATTTTCACGTAAACAGAAAATCCTCCTTTGCCAGGTAAATTTCGTTACGTTGTTAACATCTCGGAATTTCGCAGTAATACGCGAGCGTTACCGCGCCGTCCATAGGAACGTTTATTTAAACTCACCGCGACATTTGCAAAATCCCAAATCCGTCGTTCCACGCGTTCCAACGTTACCACCTGGGGTTAATTCATAACGTTCCAGTGTACATCCACTCGTTTCCAGTTCCCTCTAACCCATTTCCATCCCCTATTTCACTTGGCGCGCCTCCCTTGTGAATATCAAATGTCCATACCTCCTCCGGCGCAACCTTAAAAAAAAAACAGTCAATCAGATATACCGACCCCCCACCACCCACTCAACGTCTTAAGGTCGCGACAAAGCAACAAAAACAAAAAAAACGATAGCTCGATCGATCTCTCGAAATTTGACAAAAACTTTCTGCAGTCACGAATTTCTTGGTATTAAAAAAAGAAATAGACTTACGAGAAACAGTATCCCTTCACCAATATACTATTTATTATCCACCCTCGATGCACTCGTGAATAATGCATTTATCGCGTAAAACAATAATAAAAGAAAAAGAAAAAAGAAATCGAGATACAAGCGATATCTCGCGAGCTGTAACATTTCTATGAAAGTTAAGGGAGAAGGGGGGGGGGGGGAATGATAAAGAAAAACTAAACGTGAACCGATTTCATATGAAAGTTTCTCGAATTAAAAACGTTTCTGGAATATCTATAAGCTGCAGTTGGGCGTTCAGGTATATAGGTGCAAACGCCGTGAAGATAGTCACTCTTTCCGCCCGGTGTAATTTCACCGATATGATCGTTCCGGGCGCCTCTTATTTCTAACCTCCTTTATTTCAACCGTCAAATCGCATACGTATTCCACGACTGACCTCACCCACCTTACGATTTCTCACGTTTCTTCATTAAAAAAACAAAGTCACCCACCAGCTCTGCTAGCTGTTTCCTACGTATCGAGAATCGGCGCTCGCAAAAAGTAGGACGTGAATGCAGCCGCGTATAGGACCTGCGCGTGAGAAAAAAATATTGCCGATAAAATCGCCAGCGTTCCAGTCCCCCTACCGAGTCCTTTTCCACCTTAACAGATAAGTCCAATTGCCGATTATCGATTGTTCGATCGTTACCCCCTCCAAGATTCCTTTGCTACGAATAAATCTTCGATATCGATATTTCCCAACATATTAAACCCAAAGATATACCAGAAGGAGTCACCCGTTTCAAAACCCTTTTCCACATCGTCGACAGGTGCTAATGCATACACGTACGTAACCTATAAAACAAAAGGTAAAAAAACCGGCAAATGCATTTTACGCGTACAGCAACGGCATTGTGTGCCAACAAATTTGCTTTCCAGTATCGCACTGCTGCAGGCTCGATAAATTCTTTTTTTTCTCTCTTCGCATCAACGCACGACCACACGTGTGTATTTCGAGATTCAAATTTACTTCATCGATACTGATGGCTTTATAAAAAAAAAAGTTACTCCAAGCGACTCGCGTCAATTTTATCAGAGTACCCAAGGTCGATGGTATACAAAAAAAAATTACACAAGCATACAAGACCACAGGTTGCATCAACGTTACGAGATAAAACAATTTCGTTAATAGAGTGCCGGGTACGCCCGGTTCTTTTGTCGGGGCAAACAAAATTTCAAATTGCTCCGTGATGCTAGAGTCGCGATCGTGATGATCGATGGCGGCCAGGAAACGCGGCCATTTAGGTCAAAGTGGCGCACGCGGTTGGTAGAGGGGAAACAAAAAATTATATGGTAATAAAAAAAAATATTAGTGACGTATCTCGTACGGTGCAACAGCGTTACGAGGCAACACAATTTTGCAGATAGGATCGGAGCGCAACCCCTGTTTACAGGGGGGTGGGTGAATTTTTTTTCACAGTCTCCTTCGGGGATAAAGAGCAGCAGTTGCAGTTAAAAGCTAGACGCGTTGCACTGTGTACGTTATCTATGTATATGTTTATTATCTATAGTCTATGTATGAATATATATAACTATATAGAGTACAATATGCTGTATACGTCTATTTGTAGTACGTATACGCGCAAAGCCGCGTGCACCAGGTATCCCTTAACTTCCTGTTGTCCTTAACTTCCTCCTTCGAGGGACTACGAATCCTCCAGAGTAAAATACGTTACGTTCGTTTTCTCTCGCAGGAACAATGCTGTCCTGATGCAGCCGCGAGAGACCGACCCACCGGAAGTACCTACGTCAGAAGTTGGAAGTCCCGTGGAATCTAATTTGCACTTTCAAACGTTCCAACGCACTGGACGCTCCTTAATCTTCCTTCTTTTTACTGGAATAACTTTGCCTTCTATCCTTCCTTCCCCTTTTCTCTTTTTCGTCCCTTTCTGCATTTTTCGAACGACTGCGAACTTGTTGCGCGAATCCCTTTCGGGCGACGCAATACATAGGTACGCGTGCACTTGGACTTTGCGTGCAGATTCGCAACCTGCGTTTAGTATGTTACACGAATAATTTTATTTGTGTAAATTATTTACAGTTTTGTCAATGTTATTTCGACGGTAAGATTTTGAGTGGGAATTTGAGTTTTCCTTGGAGAATTTTTGAAAACGGGCAAACTCGTCCAACGCCCGAATATACGTGTAACGTTTTTATAGTTACGGACTACGTGACGTCAGTTATTTATTTTTTTGGGGTAGATATAATTCTTTTTCGTTTCACTGATGTAATTTGTGTTCAACAATTTACTAATTTTTCTATAACAACAGGTATCTCTTATACGTATGGCTAGACGATGTTGTGGCTGAATAATATTTGTTCAGTATACATACGCGTGATTACAATGCAAACCGTATATACGTAATACAACGTCGCGGTCGTTACCGTGCATCTATGTAGATGCAACCAGTATTTACGAACAGGCAATTGATATGCGAATATCGAGTGTACAGAAACGAGTGGAGATTCGCCTGGTCGACGAGCGACATTAGCGTGAAATTATTCTTTATATCAATACGGGCAATTTGGGTAAAAAGAATGAATATCGAGAAAAACGTATACAAAAATCGTTGTCAAAATACATAAATTTGAATAAAACGATTCCTGATGCATTCAATAAAAACGAGAGACGCGCGTATTGCGTAAAAAAAGGCGATAAGTAAAATCACTCGCGTAATCAATTATCCAATGACGTGAAGAAAAAAATACATAAAAAAATCATTTACCTTATCCGCAATCAGTCGCAGCGTATGAGAATCCAGTGATAATCCAATTGACTTCGGTTTAATAAAAATAATAAAACAAAATCACTATCGAGAAACAGCAAAGAATGAAAATGTATAAGGACGCAAAGAAGTTGTTCGTCCCATGAAGATAAAACTAAATAAAAGGACACAAGCTTATCGCGAACGTTAATTCACAGGGATGATGATCAGCTAGAAAAATTCACTCGCACTGTGTAGCCGTGTCCGCGCGATTCGAAAGAAAAAGATCCTTCTAAAAGACGTATAAACACGCGCGGATTCGTAGACGCAAGAAACCAGGTCTCACGCACGCAACGGTCGCGCACAGACTGACGGGCCAAGGCGTCAGGATCGCGCAAACCGAAGTTGCCGAGAGTCGCGCACGTTCGGTTCCCGTCGGCTGCGACCACGGAACAAGCAGAGCCTGAAATCCTCGAGGACAGAATCTGCGCCGTAATATACACACAGGTTAGATACAGAAAATATCCTTGGCGCCACCAGTACCCTCTAGCGGCTTATTGCCAAAACTAATCTTTAACCCTGCTATCGGCACTTGTCCTGCAAAACCTGTTACGTTTCCTCGTGGCGTCACACCAGTGACTTTAGACAGCGCGGCTCATTTCACGGAGCTTTCGATAGTCCTGGCTTCTTTTTTCACTCTCTTCTGCGGGCTTGGACGGGACTCTAATGTATCTTTCTGTTCTATTATGTCGTGCGGCGGTTGGCGCGAAGATAAAACCTAATGAATTTCGCGGGATATTATCTTGGGGGAGGACAATATTATTTTTCGGGGATCATATTCTTTTATTAATATTAGAAAAGGTCTTTTGGCCGAGTCGAGGGTGGGACGTACTCGAATGGATATCTTCTTTTTTTTATCTTTTACGCCAGTGATAACGGAGAAAAATTGTGATACTGGTTAAAAGTTTGTTAGATAGACAAAATGACCGACGTAGAAAAATATCGTATGCTAATGCGATTTCGTCATTCGGTAAGATATACTTGAGTAAATTATTCCTAGAACTGACACTTCCAAAAGTTATTTTGCCAACAATAAATAACTTAGGTATCGACGTCCCGACAGATATGCAGAGGGTCTTCGGGGTTTGATATAATTTATGATTATCGGGTGAAATAGAATTTATGTAGTTGAAATAAAAATATGAGAGCTTCGTTCACGTCTGACGTCATAATAATTTCAACAGAGCATTCGTTAACCCTGTACTGGCCACTGGAATTTAATATCGAACTTGGACTGTACTGGGAAATTAATTAGCCCAGATCACAGAAACGGAATAATATTTCATTACGTTTCTTTTAGTTTTTAATATTCGCCTGCCGATATTCCCAACCATTCTATTTGTCTTTCGTCCAGTTATTAATAACGTTTATTACCTATAGCGACTGTACTCTATTATACCTTTTGCCGCCAATCGCGCATCCCCCTGGACTGAAAACTCGCCGTAAGATATTAATTAAAGCCTCGATATTAATTTTCAAACGCATTTCGACATTTATTAGTGAATTTCAATGACAACAATCTCATTCGATTCTTGTTCCTCTTTATAGAATGGGATTAAAATGTATTATAACGGGTTGCCCGGATTCACCCGCTACAATTAATTTTTATCCAGGGCAGCCAGGGAGCGCTGGAGGGCTAGGAATTTCCGAAAAATTAGGAGTTCTAATCGGGAATCGAACCCGATACTTTCGGACTGCCAAATCAGGGCACTTATCACTGTACCACCGAACCCACTGTCCGTCCTGATAAGTCCTATTTATTTATTTTTCGGTCATTCCTAGGTGGACCCCCCCTCCAACTCTGTAACGCCACGTTACAGTATATACGATTAATTAGAAAATTTATAATTGTTTCGAAAATCCTAAGTTGGCCTCCAATCAAACTTTTAATTCGTATTTAAACGATTTCAGTAATACGGATTTAGGCTAAGACCACAGTTACTAAAGAGAATTCAAGAAAGGTCGGGTCCTACAAAGTTACCAGATTATTCTCTCTTGACATTCTTTTCTTTTCTTATATCCCAGTCGTACGACTAATTGAATAATGGGACAGGATCATGCTATCATCTCCAAGCACGAGATTGCTCGTAACGTCAGCGACGCTACGCTTAGCGACGACTACGTCAGCGACGTCACGTTAGGGACGTTACGTTAGTGACGTCACGTTAAGGACATTACATCAGAAACGTTAAATTCCCGGCTTATCTCAACGTATAAAAAAAAACCGTTGACTTTGAAACATCCTGTAGTTCAACGTACCTTCTAAAAAAAATATATATATACCCTCTAAAAATCCCGTACGGAAAATCGTTCATCGTAAACGATCATAGGTGAATCTTCGCATATATTAAAATCGACGCAAAGCGTCGCGACGTCTTGCCATGGATTTTTATTATTGTTTCAGCTTATTTCATATCGATCTTAAGCCGATCGGATTGCTAGGCTTTATTAGTAATCGCTGAAATTATGTATCGTTGTGAACGATATGAATTCGTGTATTGAGACAAAAAACTATTGTTACGTAATACGATCTCGCATATGATTATAGAGATAAATCGGTATCTGTGCCTCAACGGGATCAACGGGTGTCCTGTTACATCTGGAATTTAAAGAAAGAGAGGATTTCTATGAAAGGAAAACGTTTCGACTGGCAACTACAGCCACATAAGTATCAGCCCTTTTACTGTACATCGGGCCGTGGGGTGCTTGAGGGCGACCAAGAAAATTCCCCAGGGGCGTGACTTGGTGAAACGAATAGAAAAAGTGTCAACACGATGGATATCGTTCGAAGGAGTGTTTATTTATCTCTGTTATGCAATACATTGGGATTGAGTAAAATCGCGAAAGGAGATCTCGAATTAGGATTTCTGATAGAGGGATTAACGTCGCATTTTGATTTTTTTTCTTTTTGATTTTTTTTTAGAGAATTACGAGATTATGGAATTTGACTATTGACAATGCGTTACGTAATGCTCTGTGCATTTTTTTTTTGTAATCTTCACATGCCAGATTACAATCTCGAGAAGGTTAGTAGGGTGGCATTTTCTTTAATGTACGAATAAAAAATTTTTTAATTATATAAAGAATATAAAAAAAACCAGATGAAGCACTTGTAGTTTTTCTGTGTGTAAAACAAATCAATAAAATAAATCGTACTGGGAATTCGAAGTTAAAAAAGAAGAAGCGATAAAAACATATATTACGTCTTCGATTTATCGCGTAGGTTTCTGTTTTACTAACGATTGCGTCCATTGAAGGATTAAAATGTACGTAGAAGGGAAAAGGATTGAATTTATGCTTTAAAATTATTTACCTTCGATCGCACAGTCCGCAACGCCATTCGTCGATGAATCGCAGTAATCGATTGTATTATCGATAACTTTCTAACTTCCTCCATTAATTGCCCCAATTAAATTGATCGTGTCTATCGAAAATTTCGTTAAATCAATATTTACATTGAGGTTATACATTTTCAGTATCCAGCGAGTTAACGGCGTCCCTGGATATTCAACGACGTGAACATAGCCGCACGAAGCGATTCGATCTCTCGCAAGGATCATCGCAATGGCCGCCACTCGAAATGTAAAGAGAAACGGAACGCTCAAGCTGTTACGAGATTGCAAAGTCTTGTTAAGCTTCTGTACGCTTAACGAAGGTAATGATTAAGTCGTTATGTTTAATGGACGCTGCATGACGATTCAATTTTACTTCTCTTATCTACGATCAGTCTCGTACTGGCATTTCTCGACGCTTTCGTATCACTCAAACGAACCGGAGTGATGATCCGATTAACTCCAACTGTTTACTCGCTTTTTCAAATGCAGATAAATCAGTAATCGACGGACGCATCTGCTGTTATTTGACACGCTTTAAAGTCATTGTTATACCAATACGCAATATTTAGCTTTTCATTTTCACTCTGCCAATTATTTCGTTACGTAACCTCTACTGATATCAATTACACAATTATTCGCAAGTACAATGGCTGGATTATTTAAATGGAACGTATGAAACGTATGAATTTTTGGAAATATGCCTAATTACGTATCAGAAAGTGTTTACTTGTTCTGGAAGGCTGGGGGGGGAGGTATAGCGATAAAATGATTATTTTCGTCGGGGTCACTTTTCATCATTTCCAGGTCATCCATACTTTTTTTTTTAATAGAACCAGTCCCGAGTAATTTTATATATTATTTTCTGCTTTATCCATAGGGGGATAATTACGTTTGAAAAGTTTTTAAACCCTGTTAGACCATAGACTGACGGAAATATTATTATTACTATTATTATTATTATATGCATTGTCAAGTACATTAACGCTATTACAATCGTATTATTTCATTCGTCATTTGTATTCATATAATGCAAAGTATAATATATGTATAGTATATGTATTATATATATATATATATATTACATACTGTATCTGACATTAACAGAACAATGGAAAGTTTCCCGCATAGAGGAAGCTCATTATAACTGTGTGGAAGTTGATAAATTTGCGCAAGTTAATCTTACACGACATAGACAGTATACGAAAATGACTATTATACGCAACGATCTATAATTTTTGTCAAATAATTATTATTACAAGTAAACAAAAAAATGTTAGGTAAAACATAATACTGTATATTTGAATAATCCTTGATTGTTTATCGAAAATACGAAAATAGAGGCTCGGATCAAAAATCCCTTATTGTTCTGTCGAGTTAATGAAAACAAATTAGATTTTTTTTTCATTTTTATAAAGGTATTATGATTCCGCTTTCTTAGAATGGCCAAAAAAGAATAGATAACCTTTTTTTTTAAATCCCGAGATGAGTCCACATTCTCTCACGATTAAATGAGGACATCAGATTAAACTTTTTAATTAGAATTCCTTCCGTACCGACTCTCAGTTTACGTAAGAATGAGAAATTTGAAGAAAAAAATTAGAAAAGAAAAAGAAATTTGAATAGTACATTTTTGTCCAGAATGACCAATAGAGATTCGTCTCTGTCGTCGATGCTGCGGACTCGGCTTGATTCACGTTGAAATCCCGAAAACGACGCGTGACGTCGTCGAATTGCAAATGGCGAACGTTTTGCGAGGCTGTTCGCCAAGGGAAACTATTCGATTACGTTGGCCGCCCTCGAAATGAAATTCCTCGGCTGTGGAATATTATAATTAACGTATTTGCGCCCAAAAGGACCTTTTATGTTAAACAGAAACAAACGCCCTTTGCCTTTTGACCTCTTATTTCGCGATACTTCCTCCCGCCTTTGCTACGCTCCCTGATGGCTGCCTGGTTGGCTTGACTGCACTGCCTAACTGCATAACTGCATAAGTGCATAGGTGCACGGGTGAAGCTCCGACGTCTTCCATTTTAGTAACGAGGAATTACCGTTCGCGTAATACGCGTTAATGTCGTTCTAATGAGCTTTTCATGAAAATTCACACGGAGTCCCTTGTCGTCGGGACTTTTTCAAATTTTCGTATTACCATTACGCAACGCGTAACGTATCGTATTGCGATGATCGAAAAACAGGCTAGTTAGAAAAATAGAAAATTTCGTTTGATTTCGAAAAAAAAAAACATTGTCTCTTTTTATAATTAATTATTAATTAACGCGCCATTGATTTATCAAAACTTTATAATTGAATTTCGGTGAATTATTCTATGCCAGTCGCCATACTCAATTTTATTGTCCCTGGCGAAAATCCAATACGTATATATAATTCAAATCGCTCGACGTCCAATTCAATTGGTTTTTCTTTTTTTTTTTCTTCCATTAATTCGCAAATTCAACATAATAATCCGTTGCCGTTCAATCTGCACGGTGTAACGTATAAACAATATATTTATAATTATAATAAAGCAAAGTCCACTTTTTTTCCTCAGGGACGAAGACGACGCAGATTGCGCAGGGAATTGAGACGCCGGAGCAATGCGCCACCCTTAATTAGGGGTGCGGGAGGAAATAACCTAACTACGGATACCCAATACAAGCATCAAAAACAGTTTAAATATCCTTCGTATCATATAAGTACGTCCCACGTACAAAGAAAGGCCATAGCTCGAGAGTCCCTTTATCCTGCAGCATCCTTTCCAAAGGACGACAAGGTAAAAAAAATGATCTCGATCAAAAGAAAGCACGCTATAAGGGTCCGTAATTGGAGTTTCCATGAAAGTTTATGATATCGCCAAGTAAGACTGGCCAACCTTAAATTCATAGGGGTTGTATTTCATTTCGTTGTTTTCAACCAATTTTACAGTTACGACGTCAGGCAGCGTCGGGACGCATCCTCATCCCTTCCACCGTCTCCTGGAATTTTACGGGTAACGCGCAACCCGTTTACCTATATTTTCAAAATCTCACGAAACGTACCAGCCGTCAACTGCACAATGGGGCATCGGCTAAAAAGAAATTTCAAAAAATCCGTGTATTACCAAAAAGGAAAAGCAATTAGAGGCTTCGAATGTCAAATTGTTGTCCTAACCATATAAATCACCAAGAGACAATAAACCAGGTACGGTTGGTATACGTATCGCGACATCAGTTCTTCATCCAGGGGCCAACGATTACATTGATCACAATGTAAAAGAGTCCCCTGATTGTAGAACTGTTGTCAGTCGTACGACCTTAGCCGGGGGCAACGTCGCTCCCCTCCCTCTACTGTCTCCGTCGGGACGTCCTGATCTTCGCAAATTCACCCTTCGAGGTTGGAGATAAAAAAAAGGACCAGTGGACAAGGACAGTAGGTTGCTTCTGGTTGCTTTTCCTTGGGTCTTCGTTGCTCCCTCCCCATGTGAGGGGATACCTTTTTTTTTTCTTCTGAGCTTCCTTTATTCGCCAGTCGGTTTTTTCCTTCACTGTGTTTTCATTCCTTGTAGATGGACGATCACTCGGTCTCTTTAACTTCTATACGCGGGACGAACTCCAGGCAGTGGAGGATCTGGAGTGTGGCTACCCTGAGGATTTTATGGTAAGTTTTCTCTATGCTTTGTATATGAATATATATGTATATACCATCTAGAAAATCCTCTGAACTTTTGTATGCTCAGCGGAAATTCAATTTACCATCTTCTTTAACACTCGAGAATATTTTTGCTCGTACCTCCCGACGGTACTTCCGGTTCGATCCATCCTCTTCTTCTTCTTTTTTCTTCTTTTTTTCCTGTAGCTTTTATACAGTCTTAGCAATTTTGGTTTAAAAAAAGAAACGCTAAAAAATACGTTAAGTTAACCTAACCTAATAACGAGTAAGTTTTACAATAAAGTCAATAACACTGCAGTCGATTCGTATACGTCGATCCGTTTCAATTATTCAAATGCACTGAATGTGCCCAGTTACGTAACGCAGCTTAGCGACAAAGACTTTGCGGTTGTAGTCGAACTATCGGAAAAAGCAATTCCCGTCTGATTGGAAGACATTGATTTTCAGTCGAGGTAAAACCGTCTTCGAGTCATTGTTGTCTTATCGGTTATACGGAGCGATATTAATAGTCTTCTTCATTGCTAGAACCCTCATCCACCCATTCCACGGGGGTACCGTATAGCCAGGCTTTCTAGTTTTTATTCCTTCTAGGTAAAAAGAGAAAAATAAATATATATATATATAGAGAGACGAACAGTCGATGCGGGAAAAATAATTACCCGGCCAAGCCAAAGCTCGGTATTAGCTCTCGGGAAATATTGTAATTTCGTGTATCGCGTAAAACTCCGACGGTAACAATTAATCAGAGGAATCGTTGCGTTGGGTCATTAACTATACCTTTGCTCGACGTGGAAAAATTGTTCAGAGTGCGTCCGACCAATCCGGAAGACGGATCCGCGCCTCTTTCTAGCGTGCAATTATTTTTGTTCTTTATACCCCCTCTTCTTTTTTTTTGAACTGTTGCACCTAGGGTATCACATACTGGAAAAATAGTGCAAGCGATAGCAAGCGATAGATGGTAATTGCGGTATGTGAATTATTGATGAATCATTCGTACACCGATAATCATTTGAGAATACTTCTTGGATATTGGTTTAAAAAGATAAAGTGACGGTCATTAAAACCTGAGTGTCAAAGGAATGACGATTATTTTCAATGATAAATATAAATAATGTGTAACGATTAGGAGACGCTCTTTTTTTTTTATAGTTAGAATTTTGATCAGAGTGGTATTAGTTGGGTTCTTTTTTTTTCATTGAAACTTTTAGGGGTACAGGGTTATTCGGGACAAACTTATCGTCTGAGGTTGGATTGTCTATTTGATTTGTATGGTTAAAATCCAATTTTTGTTGGTAGGTTTGTACTGAATGACCCTGTATATTAGTCGATGAATGATTTTAATGGATCATTAAAGTGCTGCGTATGTTGTCGTTGCTTGGAAATGAACACGTTGCATGTCCAATTTGTTGCTTTGTCGTATGCATGTATGTATGTATATTGAGAGTTCAGTGCGGTAATAAGGAATGAGAAATAAGTCAAAAAAAATTTTTTAAATGAGAAAAAAGATCTCTTGTTATGTCATACGGAGTCTGGTATATAGTAGAGTATAAAGCAGAGTAGAGTATGAAGTATAATAGAGTATAGAATGTTTTTAATTTTTCTTTTTTCTTTTTTTGAAAAAAATTCATTCACATAGCAACCACAGTCTATTGTCTTGAATATGGCAATGAGTAGTTGACCGTTGTCCATATATTGAAAAACGACGAAAATGTAACTTTGAAAAGACCGCCACTTTCGCACGACGAAAATATAATTTTGAAAAGGCCGCCACTTTCGCACGACGAAAATATAATTTTGAAAAGACCGCCACCTTCGCACGACACTGCCACGACACTGCGCAGGCGCACTGTACAACTTTCGTAGCTCAAAGGGCTGCCGCGGTTCTCGCGATAAATCAAACTCCAGATAAATAACGATTTATTACAAGTGGCTAACGCTACTCTGCCTACATCTATCCTCGACCCATTCGCCGTTATAACGGGTGTCTTTTCAAGTACTCTACAGAAGATTAAAAAAAAGCTCTTCGCTATGCAAGCCATACAAAATAAATCCCACAAGACGTAATTCCCATAAGCCACAGGGCTAAGTCCCATTCTCCAAAAAAAAAGAACACGTATACCGGGTATTACCAAAACAACCATTTAACCCGAATCAACGTAAATTTCCATCCTACTTAAGCTGATAGGGCAGACCTTTTAAATCGATTGATTATAAGGATGATCGATAGTTTACACCTAATTACTCGTCCGACTATACTTCGTTAAAACGTCGTAGAAATTTTATGTGAATCAAGATGGACGGTAAGACGCAATCAAGTCTGGCTAGCTAATCTAATCTAATCTAATTTCTTTATGGGGGCGCCACTTACCTGATGGCTATCTAATTTCTTACGAATCGGATGAATGATTTTCCATAAGCTTGGTGCCGGTAATTGGAGGGAAAATGAACATCCGGTATATTTAGTGAATAGCGGGAGGCTGCAGGGGGGTGGGTTACACTTATGATGAACGACTCTTGTTGGTGTTACAACGAACAACCAAGAGCCATAGGGCTGCGGCTTGGAATGGGATGAATTCGAGTGCTGGACCAGCAAGATTTAACGATCCTTAACCCTTGCCTACTCTGGTAGCTTCTTCGTGTATATAATTTTTTTTTCATCATTTTTTTGCACCCGTTCGTTTTCTCGTCTATCCCCTCCCCCCCGTCTCTTCTGGATTTTTCTTTCTTTACGAAATTTTAGGACCTGAATATAAAAAAAGAACTGGAATCTGGGAAACAATCGAGGGGATTGTATGAATTCATGACTGTGACATACAGACAGTCAAGGTCATGATCATCAGCCACTTGTCACAGTGACGTTTTTCACACTGCCCGGGATATCTGTTTTGGAAATACTATTCGAGCAGTTCGCTAATTTCGAGTTGGATAGAACATTTTTGAGAAAAATCTTTTTTTACGAAAGTCATCAAATGTCAAAATTAAGGATCATTGTTAAAATCACAAGTATTGGGATTTTAGAGTTTTGTAAATCTTTTTTTTAAAAAAACGGTACCCTCGAAAATACAAAATTTTGAAATCGCGATTATAACCCAGTAAAAATATACATCACCTTACAAGATCCCTGAAATCTCTCGAATGGCGGAAACAAGTCCAATGGCTAATTTGCATGCAATTCCATTACGAGTGTCATCCGCAAAGACACAATGGCGTCGTCTAACGGTTGAAGCTCGAGTGAGACTTTACGGTGATTAATGAAACGTGCGAGTGTAAAATCTAGATCTGCAACAAAGGGTGGTCGGAATACTAGGAAGGGAATGGGGATGAATTCGCAGGGGTGCATTTGACACTTTGATCCGCAGTTAGATGGTTCGCCATATCTGACTATTACGTTCCCTACCTACCATTCCACTAACCTCTGCATCTTCCCAGTCCCAACCCCAACCCCAACCCCCAAACCCAACTTCAACCCCAAACTGAACACCAACGACGGACTTGCATCGTCGCAACCCTCTGACGCACTAGATCCCAGTGATAACGCTTAATGTCGACAGTCCTCTGTTACACGTTTCGCCATAATCCTGGGTGAGAATAATCAAACCTCTCTAGTAAAGGCTACGAGTAATTCTCGAGATTTCATTTTCAAAAAAAAAAAAGAGTAAAAAGAGAAAATTATCCACCTTTTGTATTTTTCACCCTCCGCTTCAAACAATATTACCTTTGAACGTACGTCAAAGGCATTTTTTCGGTGTAATCAGAAAAATACATTACCGCGATATAACAATTTCATTACTCTTTTTTTTCGATTGCGACTGTTTTGAAAAATTAATATACGCACAGGAAATTATCACATTTTTTTTAATATCAAAAAACTCGATCGAGCCTCGATACAGTCAAGCGGCCCAACCCAGATCTTAATGACTTTACTGTAATTATCAGGATTTTTTAAATCGCTTAAAAATATATACATACATGTATACTAATGCTCTGGATCATTTTATATATAATATATATATACTGTGTATATTATATATATACTTGAAGTCGTATGTATATTATATATATATACACATACTGAGACGGATGCGCTGCCACAGTGCCTGCATGCCTTCCTAACGATGTCGAAGACTCCCTTGCCTAACAGGGGTTGTTCGGTAAAGCACAAACCCCTATCACAAAATCATTCCCCGTAGGAAAAGCTCCATTCGAAATCGAAGATCTCGGCGTATCGTCAATGCTAAAAAGTTGGCAACTTGTCGAAAATAACGAACCTACGGGATTTCCTTGCCTGGTAAGAAACGAGAATCCATACGACTTTACGTCTCCCCCGTTACAGGTGCGCAAGTAGCTTGCACAGGCTTCTTGGTCTTCTCGGGTTATTAAAGGAAATTCAAAAAACTGATTCCTTTCAAAAAAAATATTTTACGCTTCTCGACGAATTTTTAATCATTAATAATGCGAATGAAAGGGGGAGGGGAATTTTGTATGTAAAAAATTTTTTTATATTTTTCTTGGTAACTTTACAAACCAACTTACGTACGTACTTACGTATACGTGTACGTTACTTACATAGGCGCGCAGTACGACAGGGTCAAAGTTGAGTCAGCCCCTTTAGGGGTTGCACTTTGAGCTCATAAAGATTGCATGCTGGAAATTCAGAGCTTCCAGCCTCGTATATTTATGTCCTCGTTCCGTGCCGTCGCTATAGGTAGCACAGCGCTTTTTCAAAGGCAGCGCGAAACTTTTACAGCGGATTCGTTTGATAACCCGTATACTCAAAGTTGCCAAGGTAAAACAAAAATAAAGAAACTTTATTTCTTTGTCGGGACGCAACGTGCACGGCTTATTTGCGTCATACCGGGCGATACGTGAAGATGTTGAAAAAAATTTAATACAGACTGTTTCACCATAAATAGAGGATGAAGATGAATTACAAAAAAAATGCACTCAAAACATATTCACATATCAATAACCCCCCTTCGTCAAACCAGCATGACGAATTAGACGTATCAAGAATTTTTTAATTAATAAATTATTTAATTACCACAAAGAACCCCAGACACGGTATTGATTAACGAATAAAGAAAAAATTAGTAAAATAATTAATCGTCTCGATCAATCGCGTGACTGGTTATTGATTCTAATAAAATTTTGTTTTTTACTAAAAAAATTGGCCAAGCACCAAAGAGCACCGAATTGGTACCACGTAAATGTAATTATCATAATGCGCCTTAAATTGTTGCTAACAAGCAACTCGAGTGGCAACGCAAACGTATTCATAGTCATTGTCAGCTGTTTCAGGTAAATTATGGTAAATTCGGTAAGCGCGCCACGTACGTTCACCGCGAGTAATTTGATATAAGACTGCTGTCGAATGTTACGCAAGTGACTGCGAATGAGAGAAAGGTACAGATATAGTGACTAATTGATCGCCATAGCTTCTGCTTGTTTGTTAATGCATCACCGATCCTTCTGGTTGGGCGCCAGTATTAGCTCACTCGTCCTCCCATTGAAAAGGGGGGGGCTCTTTTATTCCGAGCTGCCACTCTAGATCCTTGCGTCCCCTTCTGCGAGTGCCTGTCTGACTAACCCACCCACCTTTCTACTTACGTACGTAGCGAATCCCTCTACGCAGCATTGCCGAGTACGTGCCTATATAGATGCAGCTAGGTATACAGGGTTATTCAAGACAAACGCAGCGGATGAATTTTACCGCAAATGAGTGATTCTATCGATCGGGGCAGTTTGAGATCATTCAAAAAAATGATAACGTCATAACGTTAATTAAGATCATGAGCTTCGCATTCTTTCAGTTTTTTAACGAGTTCACACCGCCTCGATTAACGGAATCGTTCATTCGCTTCCAAATTCAGCTGGTGCGTTTGTTGTGAATAACCCTGTATGTGTATATATATATAGAGAGAGAGAGGTGTGCACCAACCCTGAGAGAATCGTCAAATGCTGAAAAAGTACCCCCCACCATCCCGCCTTAACAAAAGATGAAAACGAGCCACGCGTTGATTGGTCCTTTCTGTAATTAAAAAAAAAAAGCTTACGTCAGTTCGTTGACACGGAGACAACAATACTTAAGATAAAGACAGTTTTTGGTGGTAAAAAAAATTTTTTAAACGAAAAATGCGAAAGGAAAAGTTGATATATATTTTTTTGATAAGAGACGACGTTTAAATGACGTCTTAGAGACATAACCAATGTTCCTCGGTTGATAGACGTCATTGACCTAGTTCCAGAGTGTTTTCGTATTCACGAATTTATGAGAAATTCAATTTAATCGAAATTTCAAGGTATCCGTTTCAATCGTATTTCCGGTACAAACCAATCAGTTTACCCTATATAATAATCACACGTAGAACGTTCGATTGAATTGGGATGGAGACAAGATCGAATCGAACAGTATCGATTGGTCGCGTATCGGTTGATCATCTGTCCTTAAGACGTCCCGTTAGTTGTCATACGTGGACGTTGAAAATTTCCATCTCGTCGCACATGGAAACGCTCTGTTTGCCTTGTGGTCCCCTGGTGTCCAGCGTGTATTACGACATTCTACAAATTGTAGGTCGGATCAATGCAACCTAGAGAGGTTGGGTATCTGCAAACCACATATGATATCAGGTCACACTAGGTCATGCATGCCGTACATTGTAGGGAAAGACTCCGTCGTTATGAATAAGTCAAGTGGACTTGGTAAAATTTGAAAATAAAAATTACGCTCGCGCTCGGTAATATCGCATGAGAAATTTTGAAAAATTCGAGTATCATCCTCTCCCCCCCCCACCTTCTTTTTCTTTTTTATTACCTCAATCGATATCACGAGATCCCGTATACGTGTGTATTCGCCTAAGGATCCTGGGTCCTTCACTACGCGTGGCTGACAATGACTTTCTTTGCACAGTGGGTGCCACTCGACGCGTCACCAAGCACCCTCGAGCTCTGATAACCCTTATCGTGCTTGCTACCTACTTTATGCTGCTGCACCCTCTTGCAGCCCTATTGCCTTATCCTTTCAGCCCTCCGTTCCGACGATCTACGTTCTTTCGTGCTGATTTCCTATGCTTTTACCTCAAATCCCCTAGACTCGTAGTCGTTGGACTCTGGGGAATTCACTGCGTTAAGTGATCATGCATCGTTGCGATCAATTGCGTAATTTCTGGGGAATTCTGGGAGAGGCTTTTTCTCTTTGCATACGTGAAGAGAGAGTGTGTGTGTGTATATATATAATGATGCTAAGTTGCTTCGGTATTCTGTCAAGGGATATTTTTTAAACTTTTCCATACGCCGTCCCATTGGTTCGAGTCTGGTTTTGGAAAGTTCCGTTGAAATCCGCTAGGATGCGCTGCGCAGAAACAGCAAAAGTAAAAATGCATTTTAGATGTATTAAAGCATAATAGGTCTCCATTGTTTGCGATTGTTATTTATTGGTCTTGTTCGTATTTTTTTAAATATACATATATTACACGCTAACGAGGTCACAGAGAGGTTAGGGAGCTGGATTTCCGGGAAAACTTTTTATTCCCCCACGAAAAGAATGCACGTCGAGTGATACTTGCCTTGATACGTGAAGTAGCCAATTTTTTTTTCCAACTAAGGGGCTCAAATTTTCAGTGGCTCTTGAGGGTAATCTTGTATCTTCGTAGCCTAAAGTAAAAGGTCATGAACTTTATTATCGTTATCCGTAATTTTACATGTCGTTGACAAAAAAGTCCGACATACTTGCGTACGTTATATAAGTATGATAAGTATTTCACTGTATTTCATTTCCTACAAGCTAGCACCGCGACAAAGGAAAATCGAAAAAAAGACGTACATCATATTTCCGTAGACTTCGAAATTCAGGAATCGATTTTTCCTCGATTCATCCCTGAGATACGGAACAACACATTTCGGGATAACAAACTGTCTCGTTCGTGGCGTCATGGCGATAACAAAAAAAAAAGGTCAGGAACGAAGTTAACCACCTAATGAGGAGACAAAAAAACCTAAACGAAACGTAAATACGGAACGGTCCGGTAATTGCCTCGTTGTTGTTTCAGCCGTCAGACTTTTTACGGTCAAAAGGGGTACATACAGTCGACTCGCCGCGGAATCCCACGAGTTCTTGACCGAAATTTCTGCCGCCTTTTTTATCCCTTTATCTTTCATTTTTCTTCTTTCCTCTTGCGTTTCGTCGCGCGTATTACGAACTGCAAGGCACCCGGGTTGCCTTGCGATTTATTTCGCTGCATTCCACTAACGCGACTTGTCCTAACCTAACCTAAACTGTATACACGCGTTACTATGGTAAAACTCCCCCTCTCCCCCTCCCCTCACCATCGACCCTACGAATTGATCAGAGTCCGAAATAACAAACTTCCAAAGATTGGTTAATTTCAAAAAAAAAGAAATGCAAAAAAATACTTCCCCCTCGTCGACCAATAGGAAGAGGATATCCGCGACAACCGACAAAAACAAGATGGAACATCTCGATTTGTCATTTACGCCTCCGTCATCCCATTTGCTAAGCCTTTGAGCACCGCAAAAGTCGTGCAATGGCGGAGATAAAGTTTTTTGAGGTCACGACGTGTCATTCAAGTTCACACGTACGTATTAATTGTATTATCCAACGAACTAAGCTTTGGTACTCCACCCACTTAGTCGGGGGTGACTATTTCTTTTCAGAATATTACCTAATCATCACATACCGTCACGCTCTCCTTCGTTTACTCCTTTCACAATATTTTGACCGATCCATCGTCCGTGACTGTGCTTACGCAACAGACAAAAAAATGAAAACATGCCCAGTTGCCGTTCGCGAGAGCCAAGAGATTATTCGGCGAGTCGAGACGGGCCAAAATACCAAGCAAACGGAAACACCGTTTTCATCCCCTTTGTTTATTTAACAGTCCACCCCCCAGTATCGCTAGCGAGTAAACAAAGAAAAAAAAAGTCAACCTTTTGTTGATATTCGTTGAACCTTTTTTTTTCGCTTTATACGAATCACGTTTAACGCTCGTCTAATCCGCGGATATAGGGAGACTTTACGATTTGCTTTTTCGAACGTATCGTTTCGCAAGACTTATCGCCCCCCTCCCCCTTCCCACCCTATCAAACAATTTCACTGCGATATCACACCAACGTTGTTCTTGTGATCGTTCGCATTTTTCGGAAGATGTATACAAGAAAAAAAAAATTATTCAGTTTTCATTGCGACGACGAGATACAGCGAAGAATCGAAGAAACAAAGCTTTGGCATTTTTTAAACAAACCTTTTATCTATCTGTTCGTCGTCGACGAAGAGGAACAAAGTTGACGCAAAACACGGCTAACGGGATTCTCGACTTCCGTCTTTTTCTTTAGGGGTTTCACGATACGGAAAAAGTAGTTTCATTTTTTAACACGGACTTCCGGCTGTCCGATGGCGTTCGCGTAGTCACTGTATTATACATACAGAAAGTCAATATTTATCCGCGCTTTTTCTCCGTATCAACATCATCCGTATCTTTCACACTAGAATCCAGCAGTCAATATCAACCGTAGTGAGTAACAGTAAACAAATGACGCAGTCATCGAATAGACAAACTCTCGAAATAATTAATTTTCTTATTCCCACTCGGCAGACGTTATTCTATTCGGCATCCAGCGTCTGTTCACCTTTTCGCAAATATTCCTAGACTTTTCGCCAATAAAATAGCAATTCTGTATAAAACACTGTATAGACGTGCTTGCCATCGCCCAAGGGATGAATTCCTCGATAACGCTATTACACAACGCTAAGACGCGTAAGTAATGCAACACACTGGTTAAATTGAAAGGAAGTGCCGGGGGTGAGGGGGATGCACGTACCCGATAATTCAGTACTTGCGCCCTTTTGTCAGTAAAATTAGTTTATAAATTGAATAGTGTCGTAGCCACTCTCTTCTACGCCCCCCCGCCCCTCCCCGCTCTCACCGCGAGGTCCTCAAGTATCTTGAGCAATAGTCGTGGCAAACCAAAATTGGGGCGGGGGGGTGGGGGGTAGTAGTAGAGGGGGTAGAGGAGGTTGTACGCTTCCGCCGCACGCTATAAGCTAACTGAACTGAACGCCAAAGGATTCCTTTATATCCCATTAAATCAATTGTATACTAACCTCACTATGCTCGAACTAAAGACGCCAACTTCAGGATGAAAGCGAAACGTCGTGTCGATCGAAAAAAATACGGTTTATCCATAAAACTGACAAACCCGATAATCAGCATTGTACACATGACGAATCTTCCAAGCAAGTGACTGTATCTTTAACGTTTTAATAAATACTAGAGGCCTATCGCGCGCGCGTCGAATCCCATAAAGGATTAAAAAATTATTTCATGTTCTTACATTTCTAGAGTAACTGCAATCTAACAAATGGACTGCATGCCGTAAACACGCACGCCAAGCGTCAAACTCATACGCGTTGAACGATGATAACGAATACCAATCGCCATCGCGAAAAGCACCGTTAGCACTTTTTAGAACCCATCCTATTTTTTTTGTAGGACTATCCGTTCCAAAGTTATGGCCGAAAAACGAGTTTCGGATCCTGCCTCCCCATATTGCAAAAATGGTCGTATCGCA
>JARQST010000460.1:358589-376089 GCA_030142225.1 Pachycephus smyrnensis | reverse complement strand
TTCAATTCCATATAAAGGGATGCTTTGCGAGATACTCCAAGAAAAATAAAGAATAAACTATCTTCAGGTAAATATTCAATGGACCAATATTTGTTTTTTCTTAAAACAATTTCATGCAAAAGGTTAATATGTTTTTGTACGATCAACAAAAAATCATTGACGAACTTTATTCTTGTTTCAATCGACTGGCAATTAGTCTAACGAATAATCAGTATTGTCTCACTGTTCCTAACCACGTTTTTGACAGCATACAAAGCGAGATTATCTTTCGTATTTTCATAATTAATAAAGACTTCGTCCATTCCCGGACACAGGTAAAAGAGCGTGATCCTTTTGAAAAGAAAAAAAAAACGTAAAGTCAATATCACACAGCGTCGTCGCGACCGCAGTCTCCTTTGACTTCTCTAATAACGCATTTCCTTCGACCTCGTACAGTCGAGGTTCAAAGGACAAGATCCGACGCGAAGATTTCATTTCGATACTCTTTGTCATAGCGTCGCCCGAATATTCATGGAAAGTTCTCATCCTTCAAGGGAGCTTCACTATTACATTGCTCAGTCTGCAGTATCCTTTGGGTTGTCCCAGTATATAATTTTCCAGAGAACTGGCAGCGTCATTGGCAGGATAATTCTTGGCACGAAGATCATCATCGACCTCCAGGTAATCTTGATACCGTACCGTGTACCTGGGCCAATCGATTAGAAGCTCATCATTTTGATCGGGTACTGGATTTCTGAAATTTTTTAATTCATTAACAAAGAAAGTTTTTTTTTTGACATAATTATAACTCCCCGTTACAGGCATTCAATTTGGTGACGTAATATTGTAATATATATATATTTGCCTGTAGCACTCCATATACGTAGAAATTCAAGTGTATACGCAAACTTGTATTTCCCAGTAATTTGCTCTGGGACAACGTGGTCTCTTTAGTAAACACGACACCCCAGTACATAAAACATGCTATCCACATTCGAGCCGAAATTACTCTACTTGATAAGGTTCGTCGGACAACAGAATGAATATTCGACACCGAGAGCGAATTTTCGAATAAAAAGTATTTATCCACAGTAAACGGAGCTGGGCATATATTCATTTGTCATTATACGAGAGAGCCTCTGCTATTTGGCGCGAAATTCAAACGACTTAACAGCGCGCGACACGCGTTTACCTTGGTAAGGTTACGAATTCAAGACACCTAAAATCATTGACTGCACTTAATGACAATTGCTGGAATACTTTTTGCTAAAGTAAATATTACTGGACACCCCGTATGAGGATGCGTTCGCTTTCGTTAAACACTAAAGTTCTTTGGCATGCGTTGTCGGCGTGCGTGTCCCGACGCGAAATGACTCCCTTTCGCCGAACCCCTTTCTTTTTTCACGTTAATTTATGATCGCTTTAAATATCCACCAGGAGACTCGGCCAATTCGCCAGGTATACATGCGAGAGCATAAACGACTTTTTACGAAGGGATCTTAAAGCCTGTCGCGACGCCAGCGCCGCCACGCGGACTTTCGTGAAATTACGAATAGTAGAAACTTGACTAGTGTCACGGCGCAAGAAACTTTACGAGCATTACCGACGTAAGAAATAGTCAAAGAAAAGTGTAGATTAGTTTCATCGCTTCTCACATACCCATAAACCATTTAATAACGTGTTTATTTTTTTAAGGAAATTTTCTTTAAAATTATACGACGATACTTACCCGTATTTCACAAAATTCGACCATAACCTAGCGAGACGTCTGCTCGTGATCTCGTCTCTCGTATTAGGAGCATAATTCTCGGCCAGTATCGTTCTGAATACGTACGGAATTTCGTCGCCGTGAGCGACGCCTGAAAAGGAAGTTCCATCAGCCGGAATTACTGCGTTAAAGGAAAAAAAGAAAGAAGGAAGTCTCTTGACATTAGCGTCACGCCGTTACGGCAAGGCGGGAAATATTTGAATTTCATCTAAACTGATTTCGCGTCATTCTCTTTGAGCCTTTGGGCAAATATGCGAATCAATATGGACTCTACGATATTATCGCTGGAATATCGAAATATTTGCATAAACAATATTAAATGGAATATTCGTTCCGGATAGCGTATATCCACGTTAATGGAAATATCGTTTACATTATCTTTGAAGCGACGCGCCAGCCGGGACAATTATTTCTGTAATAACCGAATTTTATGTTAATGCAATTTTCGCTATTGTTAATCGAGCTAATTAACGTTGGACTTATATCACTGTCGTTGTTGTGATTATTACAAGGGTACAATAGTGATTATCGTTATCGTCGTTCCCATCGATACTTGAGCTCATTATCATTTTTGATATAATAATAATAAATACCAGCAGCATTAACAGCGACTCTATTACGTCTTCGTGCCATGGCGCACTTTAATTTTTCGTGTTATACGCGCCTAACGTAATTGCGGTCTCGCGTACTTCCAATTATCGCAATTAACATCCCCCCTCCCCTCCCCCCCGCTCACCGTCAATCTTCGTGCGATACACTTGATCGTGTATGCCGCCTTTGCCATTGTATACGAACTTGTACAGAAAGACTGGAGCCTTTTGGGAAACAAGCTTCGCCGTTTGCTGAATGCCAGGAACGAAAAATAAACTCGTGCCAGTCTGAAACCATATTGAGTCAGTATAGGGGTACAGTAACAAAAAAAAATAAATAAAAAGAAAAAAAAATGAAAAAAAGAGAGAGAGACGAAAGTGAAAGATTGAACTTGGTCCATTAGTACGATTCAGTTTAATCTTACTTCGACAATGGTGTCTTCGAGGAAATGTCTGATTCGCGAAAAAGCATTTCCCCAAATTGTCCCACCGGGCAGACCGCCAATCAGCGCCGTATCTTCGATCATTCGGGCGAAGGAGGTAAATCCGTTGAATACTGCAATTTTTTTATTTTTGGCAATTTACTTTTTTTAATAAAATTTCTCATACGCCTGTAACGTGGCTAATGTTTTAGCTCGTGTGTTATCTGGTTTTGCAGTGTTCCAGGGGCATATTTAAAGCATACGTTAGACGATGACTCGTGACGTTGGATTAAAATAAACTGGAGCATGATTATGACCGTTGGTGAGTGACGCTAAAATCATTGCATTAATATTCCAAATACGTTGCAGTACCTCGCACGTGAATCGTTATGCCAATTTACAAAAATTATATTACGCTCTGATAATTGTGCATATTGAGGTTTACTGGAAGTATATGAAAAAAATTGTGAACGCGGCAAATTTAAAATGTTCGAGCGTAACGAAAATACTAAATTCAATTAATCGCGTTTACAAAAAGAGTTTTAAGGCTTTGCCACAAATCGTAAGTGTTTTTTGTGATCACCTGCCAGTGGGTAAATACCCTCTTCCTTGTTGAAACCCAAGAGCAATGGAATCGACGGAAATCGTCCTTCACGCAGAATATCCAAGGAGCACTCTTCAAGAATGGATCCTGGAGTTCCGGTCGGTTCGGTTGTCGGCCTGAATGCCAGGTCAACCTATAAAAATATTTATTAAAAAAAGAAACCAGGACCTGGTTATATATTAAATAAATGGTTGTATGAAAGCACATTATTCTGGCTTAAGAAAATTCTGCAATTTTCAAAATGCCTTCCATTTCTCTTACCACTGTCACTTTTCTTGCAGCTGCTATTATTTCCTCTGTCGACGCTTTGTACAGTCTCTTCAAAAGTTGCTTGTCGCTGCGAGTCCAAAAACCCATGGCTCTGCCAAGGAGGTACGTCCTTCTTCGTGCCTCTGACACAGGACTTACAGCCCAAGGATTCAAGGACGTACCTGATTGCGCAATGGCGTGACGAAACAAACCTGATCGAATGATTATATTTTTTTATAGGTAATATCAATTTTGATTATCTGCCATTTGACTCTAGTAAATATTGATTTATTCGCGTTCTTCTATACCTCTACTACTAGGGGATAGAATATGCGTTATAGTACTGGCTGCACCTGCACTCCATCCACCAATGGTAACCATTCCTTTGTCCCCACCAAAAACTTGGATATTCTCCTGGACCCAACGAAGCAGCAACCTTTGATCTTTCAAGCCAGCATTGCCTGGATAGTCTTTGGTCCCTAGACTTAAAAATCCAAAGGGACCCAATCGATAATTAAACGTCACCAGAATGATATTTTCGTCGAGGAGATAGTCAGGACCGTAAATGAACGAATCGGCCGAACCGAATTCAAAAGCCCCGCCAAAAATCCACACGTACACCGGTAACAGATCTGTCGTATTATTTGTTACCTGTAAAAAAGAAGCAATATTAACGTAAATTTATGCTTTTAATTTTCAGATTTTTTTGCAATCTTTCATGCCTAATCAATGCAACTTTTATAATGCGAATTGGGCGATCACCTGTGGCGTGTAAATATTTGCATAAAGGCAATCCTCATTACCCTTGAATCTATCTATAAACGGATCAATTTGTGGACATTGTTCAGCAACATTAGTGGCATCCAAAATTCCTTTCCATGGTGTCATTGGTACGGGTTCCTGAAGTGACAATGCAATTATGCAAATCGGTAATCGTTAATAAAAATAGACAATTAAACAAATTCATCTGATATAAATAAATTGGCATTCGTTGAACCTACTCTAAATCTTAGACGGCCAATAGGTGGTAGAGCATACGGAACCCTCGTGTAAGAGCAATAATGTTTTCCATTGCGATACGTCACTTTATCCAATCCTCGTATTATTCCATTTCGCGTACGAATTTGACCTTATGCAAAAACAGATAAAATCATACAACACTTTTCCGTAAATTTCAAAAATATTTTAGCGTCGTACACTTTTGGAAATTGTAAAAAAAGCGGGAATTTTCCACGTAGAGCATAATCGACACAACCCGCAGGTCTGTGAGAGTAATTAAAATTGCCCAAGCAGTATTTTCCTCTAATTAATTAATTGTGATTTAATGACACAAAGCAACGTTTAATTACGCGAAAAAAAAGATAATACAATTAATCACTCACAATTGTGCTTTTCCTTATACGCGTATATACAATGTAAACAAATAATTATATTGACTATCCACATACTGATATTTCGCACTGATAGCAACATTGTCGCGAATTCTGTTTTTTGCAACGTCAATAATTAAAAATCCATTTGCTATATTTCCAATCAAATTACACTGTCCATATTGGTCTAAGCTTCACGGAAGAATTCACGCGTACTAATCCAATGGAAGTTCTGTAGAAAATATTTATGTGGATTCTAGCTCCCATAATCATCTGTATAATATCTAATTATGTGTCGCCGAAGTGCGCACTCGTGGTACCGAAGTACACCGAAGTACACCGAAGTAGGTACTCTTGAAAAGATTTGCCAAATTTACGTAAAGGCGACGAGTACCTTAGAGTAAAATTTTTCTACAAGGAAGTGTCCGGAGCTGTTCAAATAATCTTAACAGGCATTAATTACGCTGCTGGTGGAGCTGATAAATTCCCAAGTGAAGCTGCCAAGGGAATAACAAAATACACAAGAAGCTGTCACATCTCGAGTGAATCGAAGTTTGCTTAGTTAAGGAATTCAGTGCTGGAATAAATTTTTCTTACCAAGATCTTTCACCTCCACTTTAAGAGGATCATAACCTTCTGCTGTGAATCTTCTCTGTATCTTCTGCCATATAATGATATCATCTCGTTAATATTTATGTCATCTCGGTCAATGATCCAAAATGCTGCTTTGCACTTCTGCAAAGAGCAAAAGCAGACATACGATTACCCGATGATGATTTTTGTTTTTACAAGACATTATTCTCCACGTTAATCTGAATTATGAACTCTCTTTCATTACTTGGCTAATTGCGTAATTATTAATATTCTAGATTTATGATACAACCGACGTACCTGCCTTCGCTGTACACAGTACAAATGCTAGGGGAAAATGGAGAATAAATGTCTCTCTGAATTTCGTATGACTGCAGATTACCTTAATGGCGCTTTAAACGATACTATTTATGAAAGCACAGGCACAAAGTGCTCTCGCGCAAAGCTGAACTCATCAAGATTTGTTATTGCCAAACATAGGGGACTGTTGCGCCATTATCACTGGACAATATGACCGATCGTAAATATTCGCATATGCGTACATACGTATCATACCCGTGCCCCTCCTCTTGATCATATCCCTTTTATGTACTGAAAACATGCAATTTCAATAATTTGCACAGTGCGACTTAAAACCATAAAATTCGGATGAAACCTTTATAAAGAGGATAATTAACACTTTTATTTGTATATGGTTTATCGAACAATAATTAAGTGCATAAATACTGTCTAAAATTATCTACAGACAATTTCGCTTGAGGCTACCTCTTTTTTTGCCGACATATTGCTCTCATTAAAAATGTCAATATTGTCATTGTTGTTATTAAATCTACTTTTCTATATATATAAAGATAACATATATTAAGATAAGGATAACGTCAAGTCGTATACAAATGTTTAAGGAAGCTGAACTCATTAAGCTAAGAAGCATCGCTTTTATCTTCTTCTGGGACATGTGCCAAAATTTTCATACAGATCTGTCACCATCGCTCCTGCCTTTACGATATCAAGATAAAGGCGATGACGACTCGTGGCAATGACTGTTTATGAATTTTCTCAAGGAATAATATGTATAGTGCAAGAAATTAGGTTAAGAATGCCTATGTTACGAGAGGAATATGAATAATAATAAATTATTATTGTAATCTGGTCGCACGCACAGTCAATTAGACACATACAAGGTCAATACATAATTATCAAAAATTCTGCTTTCTCATTCTATACTAGATTCGTATTCGTTCATATTCATCTACGTAATTGACCAGGTGTAATTATAACGTAGCAAATCACATTGTCACTTTTTATTATCAAGTTATAGTCTTTTTTATAATTGGGCCTTATATCAGACCCATGCCAGTTTTCCGCGTTTTTAATTAGACGCTAATTTTTAAAATTAGCACATAATCAGGATCGTAACGCGCTTTCGTTTTGGCCAGGATATGGCCTGATAAGGAATTTATCACCAAGTGAGTGGGAACACGGACAAAATGGCGAGATTAGTCAGTTGATAAGTTTCAATGGAACGTCCAAGAGATTTATACGCAAATAGAAAGGATTCTGAGCCAGTATGCCATCGCGGCTGAGCGAGGTCGTCATCATCTGGCTTTCAAGGTCATTGGAGTCTGCTGAGCGATGACCAATAATCATTAGGATTGACCAACGTTGAACAATCGGACAGTCATGACGACATTTATGGAGTCGTATATTTGAGCTTGAAAAGAAAAATGCACGACTGTTTGATAATCGACCTAGAAATTTATGAAAGGTTGGATGTGTGAAGTGATAGAAAAAAAAAGATGGCTGCACTGCACGTAGTATATGGTGGACATTCATTTGCATACAGTCTTCATTTACTACTTTCACTGTAGGCTAGTCAATATTTAATCATCATTCTTTGATTCGAAGGCAATCAGACGTATTTCGTAATAACGACATTAAAAAACAAGAGATTAGCCATTCTTTCTTTCCAGGAAGAAGAGACGCAAAAACATGCATGAATTTTCTCGACAAATTTCGCAATTATTTTCGAAAAATGTATGATCGTCTTGTAAATATAATGAAATCTTTAAAAATAAGTCTTCGTTAAACAACAGTAACAGATCTATAAGTACGCCATTGGAAAACATAATTCACGTAGTAGAATAAAAAATTAATTACTCCATTACACCAAGTCCACCGTCGTCGTCCATACTCTGCGAGTATATTAAATTATTGTACAAACGTAGACCGTGCTGAGGATAAAAATTGGTCAAGGCAAAAATATAAGAGGATTTTAAGATCGAATCAATTGCATAATTATCAATCGATTCTCGACCGGTTCTCGTTCGAAATAGTACTTTTTTATATTTTTTAAAATTTTAAAAATTTTTATATATTTATTTTATTTCACAACGTGCGAAAAGCAGTTGAACACTCGTCAGAAAAAAATTTTGGCACTAGTATCGTAAAGTACTATTCTCGCACGGAGTGAAATAAACATGATTAGATATACAATTGATTACTCCCACTCATGAATTTCCGTACAGTTCCAATCCCCCTCCCTCCCCCACACCACCGCCAGCAATTATTATCAATAATCACAATGTATGCATTTGTGGAAAGCCTGCGGTTGCCCTTGGCATTTTCAGGAACAATTTATCACGGCAAATAAAGGATCGTACAGACGTTGACACGATGCTCAGTCGACTGGCCGACGTCGTATACTACTATACTGTGAGACAGGTAGGAGTCCATTGCATGATTTCCATTGCGTACAGAAATTCCACGGGACTGACTGTTGAACGTTCGAATATTCCAAATGCTGGAACACCGGTATTCTGGACCGGTGTTGCGGCGTGGCATTAGACAGCGACAGTCCGCCAGGTTCGCTTTACAATTAAAATTCATCTCTAGTTACGAGTGCGTCGACTCATAGTTTTCTTGCTCAAAAACCGGAAAGATCGTTAACGCCGTTTGAACGTTAATTGGCATTAATTGAGAGTTAAACACGTGACGACGCGCGTGATGAAAAATTGTTGTGCATTCGCGGAGTAACGTGACGGTCGAACAGTTGGGGTCGATTGGATTTGACGTTTTTCACATTTTCCCTGTTACGCTTTGTTTCGTCCTGCGCTTAATACGCGAATCATGGATTGGCCGAGTGATCGATTGGAATTTTGACAGAGCTGTGTTTTTGTTTTTTGACAAGAGATTCAACGCTTTTGCATAATACCGGCAAGTTTGGCTGAATTACGTACGTATGTATTAACAATGAATTTTAATTGTATTACAATCTCACGTAACTTGGTGTTATCGATTGTTTATGTCGTATATCTATTACGGTACATTACAGTACGTAATGTTCATCTTCCTTCGCGTTACGTCATAATTCACAATCCGTTTCCTTTCACCAATTGAATTATTTGAATAAAGCATAAACACCACAGTTCACGTGGGCATCTTTCGCAAAGCACTTACGGGACGATCCTCGTGTGGGGTGGGCCTAAAATTCGTTAATTTCTTATACGTACATACAACAACGCAAAGCATATCTAATTATATCTAACGAGGAACTGTTTAACAGCAGAATAAGTAATTCACCTTGGGAACCCGAAGTGGCTACAAATAGACATTTATTTCGTGCCACCGGTGTACTTGTAAAATTAATTTCGCTAATTGTTTGCATTGCAAATTCCCTTGAGAACCTTTTCACTCGGCCTGACGATGGGTGCTTCAAAGTTTTACGAAATTCTGCATTTTTTATAACGGTCAAAGAACTATCAAGGTCACGCTCTTCCGAACGAATTCTCAGGCATGTCTCTGTAAGCGTTTAACGATTACTTTTCTAAGGGATTAAATGCGACGTGAGATTTATGACGCGACGCCATGACACAACGTGACTGGTCGTGCAAATATACGTCGGCGGTCTCGTGTGTGAATCGGTTAATTGCATTATCGAGAAACGTGCCCAATCTTTAGGACCCAAATGAATAAATATAATCAAGGTCACGTTCATATAGTGCATTAAAATTGACGTATCATTGTTTATCTACCTACAACTGCAGTTCTGCCATACAGTGTTAAAAACGACGCGGCATTTTAATTGGATGCTAATCAGATGAATTTTAATTACTTTTTTCTTCATTACTCTTTTCTTCGTACGTATAATATTGACAACTACGATTATTACGAGCAACTTGCCACTTTCGACTTCCGTAGTATGTTCGTACACAACATGAATTTGATCAGCTGATCGGTGGTGCGTCATATGAAATGCACTTCATACGTGTGATTGTTATTTTTATAATGCATCGTGCATACTGTAACGTGGTGCCCGTCGGGCTGCCCGTTTCAAGATGGTCCAACGTGATGCCCACGGGAATCAGGACCACGAAGAGGGGGGCCGGGGGCCAGAGGGGCCGAGTCGGCCCTAGCAATCTACGGAAAGAGTCGGGAAGACTCGGGAGAGCCTTCGCAACAGTATACAATTATTAAGTCTTTAGCTCATACGAAAAATGGAACCGCCATTCGTGTGCAGCGCGCGCGCGTGTGTGCTTCAACGTAGATCCCTGTATTTTAGGTGTCGGACGTGGAGACCCAGGGCGTCCAGGTGTTCATCTCCGTAGTTTCATGTATCTAGGTGAAGGACGTGGAGGTCTAGGGCGTCCAGGTCTTCCTTTCCGTAGTTTCTTGTGTCTAAGTAACGAACGTGGAGTTCCAGGGTGTCTCGCTGTTCTTCTCCGTAGTTTTCTGTGTTACTTGATTATTCCAATGCATTTCTCATTAAGTGATCACTTTATCTTATGGGGTGACAGATCGGCTAATGTATTCCTTCGCATTTCAGGTTATCATGATACGTCAGAGCGTCTTATTGGGTTTCCTGTTTCTTTTGAAATTTGGCGGCTGCCTGGCAGAAGAGACGACGATCGGCGATTACGCGGAGAGTGACTATATCGATAATAGTATCGATCTCATTCCAACGTATAGATCGCCCCTAGAGAAATTCCTTCAGAAGATCAGTCGCATCGACAACGAGGTTCAAAGTCATATCGATCATTTAATATTTGGGCTGCCAGCACCCATTCAGAATTTATTATTGCCTGTAAAGAGATCAACCAAGCATGGTTTCGGCGACATTTTGAATCTCTTTAAAGACAGAGTACACGCCATATATCCTGGTGAGTTGAAAGAAAATTATTTTTTTTCTACAAATTCTTTTTCTCTTTCTCGTATGCTTTTTAGAACCAAGAAATGAATGACGAGCGTACTTAATTGTCGTGTTACCTTTAGAGTGAATCAGTTCATAGAAAAAAATATACAGCATGTTAACTCCAATGCTGTGAGGTTAATGAGGGCTGCATGAAAAACTGAGAAAAGTCTTGAAGTCATTTTCCAATGTATGCATCATTCCACTCTACTCTTCTGGTTGAGTTTTAACCCCCCACTCCCCTCTCCCTCTCCCTCTTTCACCGTCCTCATCTACCCTTTTCTCTCCACATCCTTTCGCTTTCATCTTTTCTCTTTTCCTCAGGCGAAAAGCCGCGCTGTTACCATTCATAGCTTAGCTAGACGGCACTTTGAAGCCTTCGCCGAACCAACTCAGGGCGCAGTGTCAAACATTCAACCCCTCTTCCAAGACTTTTTTTTTTATTCATACATACGTCTCTAAGCGCGTTCTCCTTCGGCGGGCAATGCGTTGCACGGGCGTTTAATTGAGTTAAAAAAGTAAAAATGAAAAAAATAGAAAAACGGAAACATCAACGACAAACGTAAATACAGGAAAAACACGCAGTGGTCCGTACAAGTGCGTTTCGCAGCAAGCATTAGAGAAAAGCTCGGTCGTCTGGAGATGCATGAGCGTGGGGGAGGAAAGGGTAACCATATAGCAAAAGGGTTAAAGGTGAACTATATATATATATATAAATGTTTAGTCTATGTATATGCATATAGGCAGAATGAAAAAAGCGTTCATGGTGGAATTTCCAGTGACGCGAGGTAACACAAATCACGCCTACGAAATCGGTAGCTTGCAAACAGCCGAACGGCAGCGCCACCATCGACGCTAACCTATTTCGTAATTCCCGCGCACCTCGCGCGAGACAATACATCAACCGGATGTCGCTGGGAATTGAAAATAATCGCTGCGGAAACTGAATGTGCTTCCCTTCCTCCCGTACCCTTCGACTCGCTCTACTTTACTGCACAGGTATACCAAGTCACGCAGTAGCGCGTATTGATACGCAACGTCGTACTGCGCATGCGCGAACCACCACCCCTACCACCCGTGGGAAGGCGGTCGACCGATGAGTTTTTAATCGCATTTAACCCTTACAAATAGTCGTGGGGTGGGTGGGTTATCGCGGGAATTACCCACGGGGCAAAAAGGGGGCGAAAGTGCGAGAGGGAGAACGCCGAGAAGTTTCGACTTGATTTGTGGCACCGTTACGCAATCCGGAAACACCATCCCTCGGTAGATACTCGTCAATTTCCGGTAATAGTAGTGTCAGTCTTTTGGGGGTAGTCTTTCCTCGTGAGCACAGGTGTCGAATTTGCTGGTTCGGTATATCTCGCTCGTTTAAGGACCACCCTTCGCATGCTGCGTCATGCGTACCAACCCTTAGGACCCCTGGGACTGGAAAGCACTAAGGATTGGACTTTGATTTTACCATAATTCTCATACATTTATTATACCCTTGGGCACTCGATATACATATTCCTGTTTACTTGCCAACGGGACTTTTACGACCCTTAGTTTGGTTACTATTCTATGTAATAATCTTTATCGAATTTCATTTCGTTCGGCGACACTTCGAAAACGTCCTTCATACGTAAACTCTCTCGAGCTTCCAAAATTTTCGAGTACTGCAGTAATCGTTCGAAATTTCAAGTTACTCGAAATTATGCTTTTGGTTATGTAACTCTGACGATCATTGAGTCCTATGATCATTGTCTCCGGTCTCTTTGGTCTCTTTGGTCTTTACGGTCTCTACGGTCATAAGGGTAGCAATCAATATTACGTGTTTGTATACGTAGGGACTATTTAATTATACATAGGCCGTTACGTTTCTTAGTTAGTTGGGGTTGTTTCGGTTATTTGAGATTCCCTCAGCTGACGTATCGCCTCTTGGGTATCATCCCTTGTGACCGAGGGTGAAGAGCCAGGGGTTGTAACCAACTGCATATTGCATTCCCATATAATTTATACATCATTATTATATTGCGTTACACACCAATTACGTTCTTCTGGCTAATGGTAATTTTCGGACAATTATATTACGTAAGAAACTTATAATCCGAATATTTTTCAATTATTATTATTACCAAAATTGGACGTTTAATAAGCGGTTCGCGATAAGTGGGAAAATAGTCGTGTTGCAATTACTGTTATACGTAGGTTATACAATGCGTAATCAAACCAATTCAGACGCGACTAACGATACGTGAAAATAATTGTACCATGTGTAAAGATAATTGTCTAGTTTTCGTTCCGGTTCGTGAAAATTCGACTCGTCAAAATTTTTGTCACGTGATTGCGAAATATTTTCTTTTTTTTTTCATTCGAAAACGTCACAGCAGTTTTATCGTCCATACGAATTTTTATACAGTGATCTCTATTGTAGTTGCTAGTAACGATAATTAACGATAATGGCTAATGATACCGCGCGATTATAAAGTGGTTGAAATATATATATATATATGTAAATTGCGAAATACGTTAATGCGATAAGAATGAACAATCGCGCCGATTCATAAAATTATCGTTATATCAATTGGCAATTTTGTTTTTGAATTGTCGTTAACGTTCAACGAATCGTGACCAAATTGCGTTGCGTGACCCTATTAAAAATTAATTAATGGGAAACGTGGGGGACACTTTTCGTACGCGCGAGTCGAGCGAAATTACAACTGCAGTGACGTATATGCGTATTTGAGGGTATTTAGGATTATCATTGTTATCGTCATGATGGCCGTCCGATAAGATCATATGAATAAATAAATTTTTTAACGAAACCGCAGATACGATATTATATATTTTTTAAGTCCAAAGTGAAACTTATCCGGTATAAAATGACGTGATGCTGTTACTCATGTTGATTCAAATTTGTATGATTTTCAAAAAAAAAAAAAGAAATAGCATCACTATAATACCAATTTAATTTTACATTCAAGCAAAATTAAGGTTTGGGGCTTTTAATAAGAGAACAAAAAACACTGTGTTTCACCATCTGCCTAATTTTACGTTTATAATTGTCCGTTATTGTTTTCTTAATTTAATATCCAGACTGCAATTTATATTCAGTCTATACACCGCCATTGCGTTACTATCTCTGTGACGAATGAAGATCCATTTTTGAATTCTAATATATATACATATTATATATAGTATGATGCGGTATATTTTTTAATTCAAACTATTAAAGTAGACTATCAATAATCCAAAAAAAAGTATCACAAAATCATTGAGACGTGACTATCAAGCATTTCAATAAAAAAAAACCCAAGATGGCCGTAAAGCTCTCCGGGTCGTTTGACTTGTCGTTAAATTTTATTAAACTTCTACGAGTCAACCATCCGGCAGCTTCCATCATTGTAATATTTACCAAGCGAACTGTACCGTTATAGCCGCAATAACAAAAGTCATAATTCATAATGATCCCCGTCGTGATCGCCAGTATCAAAATAAATATAGTCGGTCGAGATTTCGATGGGTTTTATTACCGAATCGACGGTTCCGTATGCTCCCGTTCATATCCCCGGTGGGGACGATCGTCCGCCATTATATTCTGATGACAGCAGCCACTCCCGGATTAATTTTCTACTGCGCTGTACCGCCGTAAAATGTCCATTCAAATATTCACATTGACAATTGTCCGGCAGGTACACTTTGGTGCGGCGCTGGAAACATAGCCAACAACGAAGAGGACGTTGGTCTTTTCAAACGCACCGACTCTTGCTGCAGGGATCATGATCATTGTTCGAACAATATGGATGCTGGCGACGAGAAATATAGACTGAAGAACAATGGAATATTTACGAGGTAATCTCAATTCGATTGATTAATCATTTCGAGTCATTTGTCAAACCAAGATCCACGCGTATATGCACTCTTGGTATGTGCTTGTCCAAGTTAAGATTCGAATGCATTCCGTTAGCCGGAGACTATCGGAAAGTTATAAAGGAAAAAAGGTGATTAATGAGGCAAAATGCGATTATGAAAAATTTTGAAAATTTTGATATCAACGCCGGGACACTGATTAAGATATTTTTATAAGTCGGTATACGTTTACGTTCTTGGGTAGATCGTAGAAAATTATTGGCGGGATACTTTCGTCGATACACGATCGATCGAGTCGTTATTGAGAATGCTTAAGTGGAGTGACGGCCTAGTTGCCTTAATTATTGGTGAGAATTTAAAGGTCAAGGTGTATAGATTAGTGAGAGATGTTGACCTTGATAGAGTGTTACTGTTATTTTTGATTATTTATATAGGATTAATAGATGTGATATATTGTTGCGTAATCACTGTAATCCGATGGTCAATCAATGACATTGCACGTTGCATGAGTATTAAATTGAATTGCGATCAATTGATCTCATTGACTGGGACTGCGAGACGTAGAGAAAGTAAAAAAATTTGAATTGATAACGAAAAAAGTTATAATTTTCAATTATCATTCATTTCTTTTTCGTCAGATCACTGTGCGAGTGCGACGAGGCATTTTATTCGTGCTTGAAAAATGCCAATACCATCGTTTCACATAAGATTGGTGCTACTTACTTCAATCTCCTGAGACCACAGTGTTACAAGAATGACTATCCCATCATGGGTTGTAATACATATGCAAGGTAATAGATACTAGTGTAATTAAAAAAAAAAGATGCTTAATTACGTTAAGTTATTATTTAGTCTTAAAAGTGGTACTAGTGTGTAAACGTCAAAGGAATGGATTTTCGTAACGTTATAACCTTTTTTTTATATTTTAAATTCAGACTCTACGGCAACAAATGCATCGAGTATGACTTGGATTTAAGTCAGAATAAAACTTGGCAATGGTTTGACAATCCGAACTTTTGAGGGAGAATGTGGCGAATGGAAAAGCGGCCAATTGATTACTTGAATTGCATCGATGCACGTAAATTCTTTTCATCTCGCTGCTGGTCCACATACTTCCTTTCCTGCGATTGCGTTACGCATTCAATTTTAATGAAAGTGTTCCAAGTTAGACGATTGACGATTGGCTGGACGACCTGCGGGAAGAAGAAGGAAGAAATCAACTGTATAGAAGAAACTGTCGCTGACTGTCATTAAAAACTTAACTCGAAAACCGATGATCTACTCTCGAAATTTCTTTAAAATGTAAAATTAAAAGTAAATCGAAATCTCGTACAATATAGGGAATAGGTTAAAGTTTAATTCAAACTTTGTAAAATTTCGAAAATGTATCAGTCTGAAATTGAAGTATTAAGAAATTCAATTATAGAAATATTTAAATTATTTATTTATTTATTTATTTAATAACACTTAGAAATTAAGAACCACGGCGAGGAACGCTTAAAAGTACTGGAAGTTGCAAAATTTGTCGTGGCGCAGACTTGCCGCTCAGGAGCCGGGAAGTGGGGGGAGTACTTAAGGTGATTCCCGGGCTCGGGGCACTCATTCTTCCCCGAGCCGGTCTCCTATACTGGTCTCTTGGATACTTCCGTCTTATCCATTCCTTTCCTTCTTTATTCTTTAGTTTTTTATTTCCTTACTTACTTATTTTCTCCATTCTTTATTCCCTTATTTATTTATTAACTATCTTCCTTCATGACTTAATTTCTTTAATTCTTCTTTACTCCTCTCTTTCTTTATTTCCTTATTTCTTCTTTACTTCTACACCTCTATCTTGTGTAGTTTGGTGGTGTCCATTTCGCTCCCTTACCCTTTCTACTTTTCCTACTGTTCTCTTTCCTTGCTTTTCCAGAAGAACATGGTCCTCGTGCGTCCGTTTTACCCACCTTCTTCACTCATTGTTGTCTCAGTCGTATCATCTATCCCCTTCACCCTTTCTCTATAAGCACTATCATTTTCTTTACCATTCATTTACAACCTCTGAGTCCGTCAATCACCTCGCTCACCTTATTCACCTCACCTCACTCACCTAATTCACTTTACCCACCTCACCTCACCTCACTCATCTAATTCACCTCACCCACCTCACCTCACTAATCTTACGTTAGTCAGCTCTCTAACTCATCATCGATTTCATTGGTTTTGGAACCTGCCCAAAAATTTCAAATAGTTCCAGGAAATTCCACCAGATGGCGCTGTTAAGCACCTGTCGTAGTTCCGGAAAATTCCGCTAGAGGGCGTGGAACGACTTTAAGCAATATTTTCACGGAAATAGGCAATTTCGCGGGAAGAAGTTTTTGTTAGTTCCGGGAAATCCCGCCAGATAGCGCTGTTAAGCACCTGCTGTAGTTCCGGAAACTTCCGCCAGAGGGCGTGGAACGACTTTAAGCAATATTTTCACGGAAATAGGCAATTTCGCGGGAAGGAGTTTTTCTTAGTTCCGGGAAATCCCGCCAGATGGCGCTGTTAAGCACCTGCTGTAGTTCCCGAAACTTCCGCTAGGGGGCGTGGAACGACTTTAAGCAATATTTTCACTGAAATTGGCCATTTCGCGGGAAGGAGTTTTTGTCAGTTCCGGGAAATCCCGCCAGATGGCGCTGTTAAGCACCTGCTGTAGTTCCGGGGAGTTCCGCTAGGGGGCGTGGAAATTCGCATCTCTGGAGATGCTTCCCACGAAAGCTCAATTATCGAAAAATCGTTTCCACGCCCTCTAGCGGAATTTTTCGGAACTACAGCAGGTGCTTAATAGCGCCATCTGGCGGGATTTCCCGGAACTAACAAAAACTCCTTTCCGCAAAAGTGCCAATTTCAGTGAAAATATTGCTTAAAATCGTTC
>JARQST010000460.1:331688-349249 GCA_030142225.1 Pachycephus smyrnensis | reverse complement strand
ATAATCGTAATTAATTATTTAATCCACAGTTCTAGTCACCTCGATATCAGGTATATCCTTGCTCAAAGTATAAGGAGTGGGAGCCATAGTCTCCTTTCACAAAGAGATCACAACAATCAATAAACAATTGATAACACTCAACAACCGTAACTGAAGCAACTGACTTCGAGTTACGCGAAGGAAGAGATCAAACTTCAAGAATCAATCAGCAAATACAACAGTATTGAACGAAGCTCCGTAAACAGACGTTTCTTAACCTCTCAACGTCGCTTCCATAACTGAATACCACGTTCGGACATATCACGCTACGTCAGAGCTGCATCCCACCACTTTACTCTTGCGTGTACAGGCTGTATGGCTTTGCTAAAATAAGATAACCAGTACAGTCTGATCGTTCGAGTCTTGCTCAATCATAGCTATCTACTATATAGCTTTCAAAAATCTGGTTTATCACTGCCAATAAAACTGGTAGAACTTTCAAGTTCTTGCTCAATGACAGCTATCCACTATACCAAACGACTGGATATACATACATATATCCATGCTAAGTCATTTTTTAGAATTTCATTTCTAGCATTGATAAGATTAATATGAACAGTACGATGATTGATAATCGATAACGTATAGCATAATTCAAATGCACGAGAAGCAATGATTATTAAATTCCAATTATACAATTGTATAATGTATTTTCTTTATTTAATCTTCTTTATGTATTTGTTATCTTAATATATTAGATATTATCTTACTATATTACATATTATCTTACTATATTACATATTATCTTGGAAATATGTATGTGGATCAATGCCATATGATACTGTATGACAGTTTATATAAGAAAATGTTAACGTACCATAGGACTGCAAGGATACGTTTCTTCATACGTATTGCGCATTAACTCAATTGGATAATTAAGGTCGATGGAACTCGGAATAAATAGTTAATACAATACTGCACAAATGATAGTCTCATCTTTGCTTGATTTGACTTTACAGAAAAAACTTAATGCCCCCCATGAATATCATTGTCGATAATCGTTCTGTTAGGTTTATACGAATTTGTGGTTATGTACTAAAGCATCCCTGTCTCCGTTTTATCAAACAAACAAACAAGTTTCGAACTTTAACTTACCGTGTAATCTCCTCGAATTATTATATCTAGTCTGATTCGACTCTATCATTTAGACAAGCTGTATCCAGTTTTCGCTTGAACTTTGACGTGAATGTTTCACGACAATACGCGATAAAGGAAAGAACCTTCGACGCGGCTGAAGTAGTTGATGATAATTGTTTTTACGTGTATTTCGAAAAAATACGCGCCAAAAAATACCATCATGGATATTACGTCATTGACCAATCACAAGCTACCGAAAATATCCTCGTATTACAACGTCAAGCTCACGTTGCTCGTTAATAAATATTTCGGTTATTGGCCGTCGCTCAATGGAAACCAACGGTTTTATCCTATTTACACGTTACTTAGTTTCTCCCTTACAATCGGCTTCGTTTTACTTGGCGAAATTCTTTACGTGGTCGTTCATATACGTGACTTCAAAAAATTGACATCAATCTCGCTTCTTTTATTGACAAACATCATTCACGTTTCTAAGGTTTGCTATCTTGTTTTCTTTTTTCTTTATTTATTGTAATCGTGGGTACGTTCCGAAATTCATCGCTTTTCGTATATGTCGTATATACAAAGTATCAGTATATATATAGATGGTATGACAAGAATACTTTTATGATAAGAAATCATGGATGTTGATTTAGATACAGAATTTAATTCGCAAACGGAAGCTGATACGTCATCTGTTGGAATATATAGACAGTGGTCAATTCTCGAACGAAACTGATAAATACGAAAGGATTATAACGTATTTTTCTTGGTTTGGATTAATTCATTATGTGCTTAATGTCTTGTTTGCAATGGGAGCCATTATCGGATGGTCAATTATATCATTGCTTAGCATTAACAATGGTAATTTCATATTTTTACAAATTAGTGGTTCCGTGAATTGACTGTTTATTAGCATTGGTTCAGTGTGTGTATAAATTTTTGTATTTTTTTTTTTAGATAAAATTGACAGAAGATTGCCTTTTGAGATATGGTTGCCATATGATCCGTTAAAATCACCTGCTTTTGAACTGACCAGTATCTATGAACTAATTATACTTCACGTATGCGCCATTCATAATCTAGCTCTGGATCATTTGATTGTCGGCTTAATGTCTGTCGTGTGTTGTCAGTTCGTAATTTTAAACTTCAAGCTTGAAAGCATCGGAAATGATATTCTCAGTGCGGAAAGCAGGAAAAATGATTTATCGGATTTATTGAAGAATAAGGAAAACGATGATTTGATTTATAAACGACTGACTAAATGCGTCGAAGATCATATGACGATTATTCAGTAAGTATATGGAAGAGAAATGGAGGTCAAAAAGTCAACATGATTCTTTTTTTCTATCGAATCATTTTCAGATTTGCCAGGGACGTCGAGAGGATCTTTAATTTACCAGTTTTTCTTCAGTTTCTGGAAAGTTGCCTGGTCATTTGCGTAACCGCCTATCAACTTAGTCAAGTGAGTTTGACTTGCAGTTTTTTTGTGTACTTTTTCAAAAGCTCTAAACTTTTTGCTATTTCTGTCGATACTGATTTACCTTTTTTTTTTCTTAATACACGTTTCAGGACACCATTAAAGGTGCTAGTGGATTTTGGGGAAATTTTAGTTATTTGATATGCATGGTATACCAATTGTTTGTCTACTGCTGGTACGGAAATTCCATATTATTGCTGGTACGTAAGATTGCGCAATCATTTACTAATTATTTCAAATCTTAAGAAAAAATAAGATAATGTCGCTGATAAAACCAACAGAGTAAGTATTAGAAATTGATGTCATCGTTTTCCTAGAGGATGACTTCGAATTATATTAAACGATAATGCGGATTGCTGATAATCAGGGAAATATGAAGAAATGACTAAAGGAATGATATCCAAATAAAATGATTATTATTATTCGACTTTATCAACGAAGCTCCACACTACCATAATTCTCAAGTACGATCAGGCTTCACAAAACTTGCCCGCTACTCTTATTCAAGCACAGTATAAAAACTTAAGTAGTCGCACAGAGTCCGTGTGTGAATAAAATAAATGTGAAAATTTGAAAATTCGTTCATCAATTCGAATACGCTAAATCTGATTGTTTTAACGAAATTAACGTAATCCTGAGACAAGGATATTTATTTCTCTTTCGCGGTGTTACGCGATAGAAGCGTCGCAATGAATCTTCACGAATCCAAGACGCGAAATAGAAGACGAGTTAAGGCGAACTTTCATTTGAAAGTATCTCTTGCTGTAATTCGATACGTGTGTGCGTGGCCTTTGCCGTATCCACGTCGATTAGTCTATACGATCTATAGCGTATGCAGTTTCATCTTCATGTTAGGAATCATTTTGTTTGTCGAAATTGCAAATATGATCGTGGTTTTGGGAGATTTGGAAAAAATGATTGCCGGCAGTGTTCTTCTTATGACAAACGTTGCGCACGTCTTTAAGGTTTGCAATAAGATGAATATACAGTTGAAACTTATGAAAATGCAGTAACTAATAGCTAGAACCACTTTCAAAGCGGTTTATACAGATGCTAGGTTTATATAGAAAAATATTTAATTCTTAGAACATACAGGATTTCATTTTATTATGGAAATATGATCCGTTATAGTATTCGTCTATTTCATATTTAATGGTTTTATGATTACTTTTAATTTATTAAGTACTTCTAACTTCTCTACGTGCGATGGTGGTGTAATGGTCAGCATAGTTGCCTTCCAAGCAGTTGATCCGGGTTCGATTCCCGGCCATCGCACATTCTTTTTTTTTTTCAAAATATAAAATTTTCTTGAATGAATCGCGCTAAGAGAAACGCAAGTGTAGAAAAATAATATTTATCCAAGCATATAAAACTTATGAAAAGTTTATCATCATATTCCGGCACCAAGAGCGGATACAGCTTCTTCTCAATTTCACGGATAACGACGTGTTTACTCGAAAAGACGAAAAATTCAAATTAATCATCGCACGGTATACGCACAACGGACTGTTTGATTACATAGCCCGTCAAGGCATTATAATACTGGGACCGATTTCCTGGAATTTTGTATTAATAAGAAACGTGATATCAGGTCACTTGAGACACTTACCGATAGAGGGCTGGTATCCTTACGACGTCACGAAAAGTCCAGCATTCGAATTGACGTTTATACATCAAATTCTGTATTTCGCTCTCGCATTGGTTCATAACGTTGCTCTGGATACTTTGGTGACCGGTTTAATAGCGGCTGCTTCCTGTAAGCTGGAGTTATTAAAATGCACGATTATCGGTATCGGAAGGAACATTGAGGCCGGATGTTTTACTTTTGGCGGGAAACTCAAAATTCAAGTAAAACCCAACGTCGATTCTTACGAGCAGTTAAAAGATTGTATCGACTATAACAATAAGATTTTCGAGTGAGTCTTGTTGTGTTTGATACTTGAAAATATGCAAAGAAAATGATTTCTTTTCTTTTAGTGACAATGATGATGATGATTTTTAGCTTCACGAAGGAAATCGAATCGATCTTCGGCACTGTAATTTTCTTGCAGTTTCTCGTTAATTGCCTAACAATCTGTCTATCGATATTTCGCATAGTTCAGGTAATTCGGTTGTCGATCTTTGATATATTTTTTTTTCAATTCTTTTCATTAAACCGATAATTTCTTAGTTGATAACCGCATCGCCTGGCGAATACATCGGGATGTTTATGTATATGTCTTCTATGGTATATCAAATCTTCATTTATTGCTGGCACGGAAATGAATTACGTCTTCAAGTAAGTACCATAACAGGCTGTTTGTACCTTGGGAAGGGGCATCCGTAGAATTCATATTTTTTTATTACTTTTATAATCGATATTCAAGATGGTCGTGCTTAGGGTCTTCCCTCCTCTTAATTTTTATAAATCATGGAACTCTTCTGTATGTCTGTAATGTTCACAGAGTGAAAGCGTCGTTCAGGCTGCTTTTTCTGGCAACTGGTGGAAATCAAGCGAACGATATAAACGGGCTTTGCGTCTGATTATGGTGAGAGCGGGTAGACCACTTACTATCACTACTGGGAATCTATTGACGCTATCGTTAAGTACGTTTATGGGAGTAAGTGTCATTTTTGCGATAACACTCCAATTTTATATATTTTACTAGCGTCCGTGACAAAAACGAACGTTATTTTCTCTTTCTAGATTTTGAAAGCATCCTACTCGTTCTTCACGGTATTGCAAAGTACTACCAACAAGAAGAACTAGTTTATGTATTGAGCATTGATTAGTTAAAATAATCATCATACATACACAACAACTAAAAGTGTGCTTGAAGTTTGATATTATTATATTAATACGTGCACTCAAAAGCTTTAAACTTCAATCTCAAGAGTGACATTTGCGTGACTTCAATAAATACACTATAAAGGGAGTCGTTCGTTCTAATTTATGCTTTAATTTATTAATTTGGGCCGTTCCTGGTAATAGTGCAAAGACACAGGCCAACCCGCGGCAGAGTCAGAGCAAGCCCCAGCCACTCTCGCCATGTTCCAAAAAACAGTTTAATATTCTGAGTCCCCAATGGAGACTGTATCAGATATTAAGCTGATAAGAACAGATACTACACTTTGATCTTAGCTACAGAGAGCCGAGAAGCGATAAATATCTACACTGGAAAAGCAATATAACAACATAGGACGATACATTTTCACTTTCGGGTAACTCTCGCCACCTAGCGGTAAAATAACATAACTACGAAACTTTGCATAGCTCCGAATGTAGGGTCTGCCCTTTGACCTTTTCATAGAGGAAACCCTGATCCTTTCGTAGGGGAAAAGTTTATTTAAAATGTTTGCCCTGGTCTACTACAGCTTCCAAGCGACTTTGAGAATTGAATCAATGTGTTCTATATATTAAATCTTTTATTAGCAATCTAATGTTATACAAAATTCAGAATAGGAGATAGAGTACATCGGAAAGATTATAAAAATTCCCGTAGGAGGGACTGGCATCGTTTCCAACGAAGCGTCGTATAATTACGGATTAATTTACTAAGTCTACATTTATTTAACGATCGTGTGATTATTTACATTTTAGAGCTAGATAGAAGCATTTTTTTTATCTTGTAACATCTTACGTTTAGTTAATCTTACCGATAATAGCGGCGTCACGGTAAATCCTTTTCATTGCTTGGGTTATTAATTACGTCGTAATCAATTAGCACCTTCATTAATTGCGACCATCCGTAAATTTCATTGGTGACGCCCACGCTTAATTAGCCGTGTAAGCAATCGAAATTGCAAATATCTTCCAATTGAATTTCCCATTGCGAATCCATCCGAATGGTAAATACGAATTCAGGGACGTTACGACGTTGTTAATAAATTATAAAAGTTTTATAGTTAATGCGATAATCTTCTTGATCACTGCCAACGTCAATCAAAAACGTTTACCAAGTCTTACTGCGTCAAATAAGAAAAGAAAAAAAAATGCAAATTCTCTCCCAATGGATAAAAAAACACCGAATTTGCTTCTGACTGTCATTTTTCATCAACTTATCACGAGGTTCGGGATGGTCTTAAATGTCGCGAAATTACGTATTTCCGGAATTCGCATGAAAATCATTCATGCACCGTTGCAACGCGTTATATAACTATATACGTAACGAGTAATCGGCAGGCCTGCAGCCTATTCTGAACGAGATGTACACATTTTTTAGCACCTGTCTTTATATATGATAAATATATAATACTAAATCGATCTTTTCTAAGTACTGTGTATATATATATATATATTGAAAAAATACAGTAGTCAAAAGTTGACTGCATCTCCTTAAATAAATTGACAGCTGACCAGATCGACTCCGGGTAATCAATCATAAGCTAAACGGATCAAGCTTATGAAATATTGACGTAGATTAGGAAACTTTTAAAAATCCATATACCTCGCATTTTCATCGAACGATAATTGCATTGACGTCCATTAAAAGTCTAGAATTTAGCATTTACAAAAACGATATAACTTTATATATTATAACTCACAGTCCTGCCCCTCAATAGTAGTCCTGACGTTGAGACCCGACCGACCTCTCAATAGTCTACACCCCCACCAACGGCCATACTTCACTCACGCCAGATACGTACTAACCGATCCGTACATGTCGCTGCGTTGTATATGCTTCAGTGGGCGTGGCTAATTGCAGCGCCAGAGGGGAATGGGAGTTGTGGAGGGAGAACGTCAACGGACTATCGAGAGGCCAAGCGAGGAGAAATTCGCAGACTATAGAGAGGGGCCCGGACTATTTAAGGGGAGGGGGCACGACTGTATACCCTAACGAAACAATATATTCATGACGCAAAAATAATCGTCAGCAGATTTTCAAAAGACATGCAACAATTGTTCGGGGACGCGATAAGAAATTTTCTTTTTCTCTTATCGCAACAAAATTTCTTTACCGTCGTAAAGCAAAACGCGTGGCGCGTTTACACGCGGAGCAATAACGAGCGACAAAGCTCTCTCGATTAATTTCTCTTGCTCGAATTGATGAGGTACTTGCAACAGTGCGTGAGCAAGTGTTTCTCGCCGGAAGTCTCGTGCTGCGAAGGCGCAGTCAATTCTCTGGTATAGATGTCGAGACCGTATTGACCTTCTTCGGGGAAATTAATGGCGAAGGTCACCACGTCGTTGTCGGCCACCGAGTGCGACACGTACTTCGAGAGTCGTTTCTCCTCGATACCATTCTTATGAAGGGTCGCCATGAAGTCGGTTAACGGTCGCGACATGCGAAATTGAATTTCCAATTCGCGACCGGCGAACACCAAAGCCTCCTAGAGAGAAACGAATGAGAAAATCAGTATACAATATCTACGCGCTTTGCCTCTGTGCTATTGTAGTAATTACAAAGAATTGCTATCGAGGACAACACAATGTTAGGCTTGACTGTTTTTTTTTATCTCTACCAAAATTTCCATTATTAAAAGAAAACTTACTTGATGCGTGATCGGTACCAGGCCGAAGAGTCTGGTTGCTTTTGTCGGTCCCCATTCGCCACTTGCGCAATCAGGCAGAGGAACCATAACGGTCTGAAGTTCGTCGCAGGCAATTTTGAATTTACATACACTCTTAAATTTCATTGGTTCCCCAGTGAGATATTCCTTCGGCGTGACGGCGTTTGCGAAGATGTCCAGGAGGAACGCGCCGGAGCAGGGCGCGTGAACGCGGAAGGCCACGATATTTCCCACGACCGACTGGAAGGATGGAACTGATTAATATACTGAAATTGACTGATTAAAGTATACAAGGCGAGATTAAAAATTGGCCATTTTTAATCAGTATCTAATGAATAAGTAAGACGACGTTAAGGGGTTTGGATTTACCTGCATGACAAAACGCTTCAGTGATATGCCGTCGTAACCGTCGCCATCGCTGTCGTAAAATTTCAGATTGTAATGGAAGATGAGAGAGGACTGCATATGGGCTGGCATTGCTATCCTTACTGTTGCAGCACCAGTCGAATCCGTATACATGACGGCATTGGTATTCGTATCCGGAAAGTAGAGTCCGTACCTAAAAACAAAAAAGTTTATTATCCATAAGATATCAGTAAATTATAATTTTGAAAATTTGTTTATCCACGCCATATATCAACGACAATTTCAGTTTCTTACCTGAAGAAGAGCGACCTCACGAATGGCAACTCCTCGAAATCCTTGAGGGAGATTGGTTGTTTAAGAAGTTGCCAGTCTTCCTGCACGGGGAAGAACTCGTAAATGAATTCTCGTGGATCCGTCAGGAAGTAATGATCATCGTACTCGTACCTTTAAATTCGAATGCATGAAAATATTAATTGAAACCTCGATGACTCTCCTTACTGCAATTGATATAATTAAATTATAGCCATGGAATCTACAGAGATGGATTAAAGTTGTAAAAAGTTTTTCGAGTAGTTTCAAGATAAATTTTGTAATAAATTTTCTCAACTCACCTAAGACTGTCGCTCTTTCCTTTGGACTGTCCAGGTCGAGGAACCTCTTTGGCATTGACGAGATGTCGCGCTCCCCAATTGCACTGAACGAATCTCCATGCGCCGGCAACGTAGACGGCGTTCCAGCTGTTTCTAAATCTATTGTCCTCGAAACGTACACCAGGTTGATAACCGGCTGATTTGCTGTATCCTTTGATAACCACGCAGTGCAGTCCGGCATAGCTGAGGACAGGTATTTTGTTAAGGGAAAAGAAAGAAGAGAAAAAAAAGAAGAAAGTAAAAAGATCATATGAAAAAGCAGTAGCGGTGAAACGCGTTAGAAAAGTATTCGCACCAGTTTCACGTCTGGAAGCCAAGAGGAAAAGTCTGATCAGGTCTGAGAAGAGTCGAACTTAACCAGAAGGGAAGGCTGGCAAGTTTTACCAATATGGCGAATGGGTACAGCAGGGACGAGTATGCTCTCCCGATGGTAAATTGGTCTCACCTGCAGAGTCGCTTGAAGAGAACGTGATAACTTTCCGTGCCGTGTTTTATCCCCCTAAGAAGACCCATGGGAGTGTCGCCACGTAGGTTATCATCGAATTGCATGGTGTTCAAATTTTTCACAGTTATCCATCTGAAGATCGTTCGAGCTTTCTCTATGTCGGAGCCGCATCTGCTTACCAGTTGTCGTACCAGGTCGGTGAATGTCTTCTGGTCCTCTTGCGCAACCTATAAGAAGTAAAGTTACAATCAATGATAAGCTGCGCTCTGTAGAAATATTAATTTATTATTAAAATCAATCGTTCACCTTACCGATATAGCTATTTGGTCCATATCAGCAAACTCAAGGGGATCATTGTAGATATGATATTTGGCCAAGGCTGGAGGTTGAGGAGGTGGTGCCTGGGATGGATAGGGTGGTGGTGGAGCCTCCTGGGCATATCCATCCCCTTCGTCAAGATAAAGACTTTCCTGAAGCATATATTCACTTCTGGCCTCGTTTATCAGTTCCAGCATTTCAGAACTTTGTTTCTCGACCAGCGCCGCGGTTGCTGCCCTAAAATATACGAAGTTGCGATTTAAAGATGGCGGATACCGATCTCATGGACCATTGGTATACTTTATTATTATCACGGGTACTCTAAAAATGTTAAAACTTTATAATTATCGTGAACAAAAAAGATATAACTCGTGGCTCTACCTCTCGTGCTCCAGCATCTTGCGCGTAAGACTCTCCTTCTTCTTATCTCTGCGAAGTGTCATGTTCTTCTCAAGATCATCCTTCTCCTGTTGGAACTGCTGATTTCGTCCTCGTCCACCTCTGTCGCGTTCCCATCGCGCTGATAATCGCTCCAGCTCCTTTTCCCATTCGTCCTATTAATTGAAAAAAAAATAAATAAATCTTCAAACACAGAAAAACCAGCTAGACCTATCCAATCGATCGACAACGCGTCTCGATTCTCAAATTTAACCAGTATCGATTCCTTGTTCGGTTCAGCAAACCGGAAGTGTCTTACGCAAACACAAAACATAGGATACTCGTAATGCATAAATAACAATCAACACGACACGATCCATATCCGTTACGTATTTCTATGCATTTCCGTTACTGACTTATCGACTGGGATAAAATTGAAAAAAAAAAGTCACGGTTAAATTTGAAAATATAATCAAATTATACAACAAGAATTTAATCACTGATTTGACGCCGTAGTCATCTTTTAAATGTATCTACAAGTCTTGCGTACGCGTTTAAATAATTTTTCCGTTGTATTTCAATATGGCGGTTGCTCGTTAACTACTGGCTAAAATGCCGTTAAGGATTACACGAAGAAGCAAATGGGAATGCGATTACTATAAAATTAATAGAATTGCGATTATCGCACGAACGACTATGAATTGTCTGTTGTTGTGTTGAGGACACGACGTGGGAATGATTCTCACGTTTCTGATGAGTCTTACAGTAAAAGTAACTACTACTTGACGGCCAATGCCATACTTACGGTAAGTATCGACGTTAATTGCTAATAAAGACATGGCCTGTGTCTTTAGCAAAAACAGATACGCACCCTAAATTCCTCGCGAATTCTTCTGTCCTCCTCCTCGCGATGATATGCGAATTTTCGATACAGGTCATCCTCCTCCTTACGATGCTTCATCTCCAGGCGCGTTTGCTCATCTCTGTCCTGAAACACAGATCGATCGATCATTCAATAATACAGAACGATTAAGAAAAAAAGTTTGACAACCCAATAAATTCATGCGACAAACGAAAAATCGCATAAATTAATGTTAAAAAAGTTTAATATTGAAAAAAGAGTGCAAAAAAATTACATTTGCTTTCGATACGATGCTCGTGTGATGTCTGTATAATTTATCTTTGAATATTCGCCCATCGATTGATATACGTATCAATAAAATTCACTTGTGCTATTAATCAAGTTGAATTAATCGATTTAGACTCGCGACACGAAAATCAGCCAATCGGCTCGTTCCTAATGATCGATACTTATCGATCTTTCGACAAGGAATCGCAGATGAAGATTTGTATGGACTTCTTTTTTTATTCTTCGTACGTTGCCAGTATTTAAGACTAAAGTCTTTTTTGAGTCTTGTCGAAATTTCTTTTTTATATGAAAACATGACGTAACCCATGGCAACGAACGACCAATGTCACTGCAAAATCTCAGACGGATAAGAATCCTGTTTACAGGTGTTCCGTTTGCTCGTAGCAATTATACACAGAAGTGCACGAGATATCGTAGCAGGCTGAAGTAACGCGATAAACCGGTATAGGCAATCAATTGCGTTCGATACATTTCTGCGGTATCCTCAACGCAACGACGACAACAGTTACGCTCACTCTTCCTTTTAATTTCGCTCTATATATTTTTTTCTTACAAGACCGCAAGTTAGATCCTGTCAATGTTTTAAACAAGTCAAAAAGATCCAGATCTCGTAATCGCTTTTTGCTAATCATCAATACAGTCTCTTACGAAACCCTCGAATTTGGGTAAAATGAAAAATTGAAAAATCAATTGTTACGCAATAGATACACGCGTACGAAAAAGCATAAAAATCATGCATAAACAGTTATTTACCCTTGGAAAAAAAATTCTTTACAATTTCCGTATGAATTGATAAAAAAGAAAATAACGCAAGATAAACGTTAACGCGTTAAGCGCGTAAACTTAATTAACAAATGGATTCGTATGCAAGTGGTAGATGTTATCTAATCTAAGAGCAGTGATAACAACTTCCTGGTGAACCGTTAATAATTATATGCAAATTACAGTACGCACGGGGTTCGTCGAACTTGAGCATTCTCAATTACGAAGTACCTTTGAATTGTCTTCCAAAGCACTAACAGTGCGTATCTACATACTGGTATGATGACGTTAGTAGCAACACAGTGAATATATATATATACACGTATGAAAAAAACGATGCCCGCATCTGAACAAGCACATGCACCTGCGCGATTAAACACACCTGTCATTTATGCGGAACATTTGTGAGGTTAGGAAGGACATAATTTTCTGGCAAACAGAAGAACTCACGCATTATGCCTTGGATTTACATATTAGAATAAATGTGCACTGGGATGCTGATTAGGAAAAGAAAAAGGCATTGACACGCCAGTGCGATAGTAACGATCCAATAGATCGGTGTCATTGATATATCGAATCATTTTAATATTGCGTATTTAGATATTAAATACAGATAGAGTAACGACGAAATCTGATAAAAGTCAAAACAATCATTTCAATTCCCGCCAAAAGAAATCCTGTGTTTTTCGCATTGATTACTCGAACGACGGGCCTGCATACGTAATCATTTGGCACTCTGTGCTCCTGCAGGCTATTTCTAATTTGCGATTACTCGGAGAAAAGCATGTATGTTATACAGGAACGCGCATCGGTGTCACTGTAAAATGATTTTCTAGGTCGACTGCTGTTTTGATTTATGTTCTAACACTCGGCATAAACACACAACCAGTTGTAATATATACGGAGAAATAAACTGCATCGTTTAAACTTGTCCCAAGTGCATGACGGGATTGGTGACTTCAAATTACATACACGACCTACCCCATCAAGATGCCATTCAAGGTTTCAAGTGACTTCACGGTACGACTTTGTTCGGTATGCATAAAACTAACTGAGAAGGTGCATCTATGCTGCCATCTATGTTTTCATAGTTTATGCTCGATGAATATGGCGAGGCTAAAGCCTAGTTCACAGTATTTTACATTAGTAATGGAAATGATATTACAATTAAATACTTGACAAGTCCTAATTACGACTTATGCCTGTAATTACGTATCGCTTGGCCTCCTATGGTTTTATTTTCGCGAATGCGCAGACACGCTACGTGTGAACTCGGCATAATCGCAATTTCCAAGATGTCCGCCAACGCATACCTTTGGTATAAACTAAGGATAACGTAGTGGCTAAACGAGGTAACGAAGGATAATGATGTTTTATCCGATAAATAATATCATGGATCTACGGCATTGATTAAAACGAAAAAGAAAATGGTGGAACTGGCAATACTGTTACTATATACTTGCGTGCAATTTTGATAAATACGACGGTACCCGTGCGACGCTAATTACGTTGGATCGCAGTTGTCGCGATGAAACTTTCGACGATTAATAATCGAGGGCGAGGTCTTAGACGTGAGTATGTATTTTAGCAATAACTTCTAGGTCATAAATTTTATTAGAAAAATTGACAACCCTCGCGCCACGACTAATTGACAATAAATAATGGAGCACGTGAGGCGTTAATGGTCTGCGAAACTAAATGCCTATAGAGAAATTTCTCTTGGATGAATTTTGCGGGAAAAAAATTCGCGAGATACTTTCGTCGAGCGACAGGAGTAACGCGTGATGATTCGCACGTGCGATTTTTCTTAGCTGTACAAACATTAGCGTAGCCTTCGTATCTCTGTTATGAAATATCCACGGAGGCACCGTTTGACCATTCAGAGTTCACATTCCTGACGTCGTCAGGTCTGGACAATAATTTTCATTCTTTTTATTCTTTCTCTTAATGCATGTTAATATCACTAAGAGTTAACGTCGTCGTAATCATGTCAAGAAGCACGGTCTCACCGTTCGTGCATTACAGATATGAATATTTCATTAAGCCGCATACTCATGTAAGATACGGCAACCTGCGAGTCATAACAGTCGCACATAAAAAGGTCGCTTTAGAAATAATATTTTCAATATGATTCAAAATAATTTTTGCCGTCCGAGCGATACGATTTCTTTTGGATCATTTTTCAAAAAATAGTAACTGACGAAATTTGAATTTATTGAAAGCATCGTTTATGCGGTATATTTTTATATTGATTCGAAAAACTTGATTGGATTATCATTATTATATTTGTCATTGTATAAACTTGATGATTGTAATGATACAAAAAAATGCAATTGTCATACGTGACGTTATTGTGTACATACATACTATATAGTCTTTTTCAACACGGCGACGATCTGACCGGCTGACGATGAGGTAAAAAATAATAAAAAAAAAATGACGCCAAATGGAAAGGAGCCTTATCTCGATGGAGTGTCGCGGCTCCATTTTGGTAGCAGTGACGAAGCTCCGTGACGTAAAAAGTCGAAGTCTCGCAAGCCTTATAAAGACGACGGTTCCCGGTTTTCGAGTGGGACGACCGGGCGTATGTGCTAAGCTTTCATACACATGTGATACGTGGGATTCAGGTAACGCATTAAGGACCAGTCTCGAGTTTCTATATTTAATAAACAACAATTTGTTTCAGACAACGGATTAGGGATCAGTCTCAGACCGTTTCTATTTTTAATAAACAACAATCCGAACGCAGGCGATATCATTCACGCGTACGTGCAACCGTGAAAAATCACGACGCGCGGCACGTGTAAAAATAACATTTATCTCTACCTGACAAGAATTCCCCCCCCCTCCCCCCCAAAAAGACTGCAAATTTTCGAAATTCTTCATAATTCTTTCAAGCGATTTCCCGCCGTATAAAAAGAGGTCATACCTTAACAACACCCGCAAAGAAACCTACAACCGTCTCCAGTGTTTACGCGTCACAAGAGCTACACGTGCACGCATGTACCCAGCAGCGGCCGTGTAACACGTCACACCTGCTCACATCGAAGCGAAGGAGTGCCGTTAGCTGAAGGCCGCCTTGGTTGACACAGAATTTGTATTGGTCGTGTATAAGAAGGCGAACCCGAGCATAGACCCCGCATTGAACGACACCTTTGCAGTATTTCAACTTGCAAGAAAGAAATTTCTCAACTTCGTTATCAAAAGCGCCAAAAAAAGGATAAACGCCGAAAAAAGATAAGCGCCGATGGCCACGGTACCGACGAAACGAAAAAAAATTTTTCCAAACCTTCGACCGTCATTCGCAATGATTAACGTCGTATGGCAAAGAAAAAAAAAAACGAAAAGCCTGATTCACCATAGACAACGGCTCGTAAGTAAGAGCATGACGATCGATTACGATGATCGGCAGTGTAGATGCAGGTTATCGTTAGTGCATCGATGCAGCCTGTTCCTCAATTGCCATTGTACGTTGTCGTGCGATAAATCGAAGGGCTGACAGGCATAGCGGCGATAAAATCGAAGAAGCGTAACAATACCGATGGCGGAATGACTCGGAAGTGAGTCGGAGTTGTTTATTATAGGGTCAACCAGAGGATTGTCGTGAGAGCCAGGAACTTTTGTTAAACAACGTGTATCGAACAGGTATAGTGGTTGTTGCACAAGGTGAGTTTCCACCTACGAACATACCGAAGAACAACGATTGAGTTGTAGTTCGATCGAATAATAGATCGATCATAATATCAGACATATATATATATATATATAGTATCTTCCTACGTACGATCATACTTACACTTACCGCCTTCTACAGAGATTGAGTATATATATGAAAGTATTGCAACTTCCAATCTGTCAGCTAATTAGATAAACTTTCTGGATGCAATATATATATACACGTTTAAAGTTGCAATATATATATATATTCGTCATCGCACGATGTTACGAATTTCGAAATTCTCCCGTGTACGTAAGGATAGATTGAACCGATATAGAGTGAAACTGACCTTAAACGACGTAATAAAAGGTACGCGGCTCGTGCGCGATATCTTTTCTCACGAAACGTATGATTCACGCAACCCGGTAAAAGTGGAACGGAATTTCGATCAGAATAAAAGTGATACAGGCATATAAAAAAAAGGACGTACGATATCTTTGCGAGGAGTATTACCCAGGTCTAGTTACTCTTATCAAGTACTTTCTTAACAGTGCATCCTATTTGAATGATTGCACAATTTTTTTTGTTATAAATTCAGTTAGCACGGTCATACTATATGTAATTATCATACGAGATTTTATAATGGTTTACAGACTATTTAAAACTGATATAAATTTTAGGTTATGCTTCTAATCGTCCTGGACTCTTGAGCGTCCCGACGGCGGCTCTCTCCTCTTATTCATACCAGACGCAGTTACGCGCCAAAAGATCAGGAATGCCGTGCAGACACTCGACTCAGCCCACGGAATGTGTCGAAGGCACACGAATGAGATGGCTGAGGAATAAATGGTGGTGGGAGAGAAGGTGGATGCCGACGACTGGCCAAGGTCGAAGCTTAAGACCGGTTTCCGGTACGGAGTTAACACATAAACCCTGCTCCGTCAAAAGAGACAACCTAACCTGTTGCTGCTTATCACCGTGGCATTTGGGCTTCTTTGCGTAAAAAGGACATAGAACCCAATAAGGGCAATAAAAAATGTCGTATGCTTTACAGTATTCAAGGTTAAACCCTGACAGTGATGCCAATACAAAGAAAAACTTGTATGACATAGATAAGGACACTCAGAACGTTAATTGATTAGTGGATACTCGTTAATTGGCATGAATAATTATGAGGGAAACAAAAAATTGTTAGGTCATCTTTCGTTGGTCATTTTAAGGTAATTCGATATTTTTTTTTATTACGAATTTCATTATGGAAATTCTGACTATCAGACTTTACCTTCTATGCAAATTAACAGGGGAACGTACGATTTTTGCTTTTGCTCGACAAGCGTAAAAACCTGTCGGAGTTTTCGGACGAGTCGAGTGACTGTACGAGGATTGTTGTTAACAATGTTTAAGCAACAGTACGTAGGATGCGAATAATAAGTTTGAGTATGTTAAAGGCAGATTTGCAAGAGGCACGTAGGTGTACGCCAGCAGTCCTTTGCTTATAAGATATTACGAAAGTGGTGGCAGCACGCTATCTCACGTAAATCTATAATTATCTCCAAACATAATGGACCGAGACATAATAGATAAACGTTATCCTCGGTTTAATCATATATATATATATAAACACATATAACAGCATAGAGATTACATTTTTTGCCAATAAATTTCACTGCCTCGAGAATCAATTGATAAGCAGGCCACTGCCACGTTGATTTGCCCCATTGCAATCCGAAACGATATGAATTCGACGG
>JARQST010000460.1:296870-329803 GCA_030142225.1 Pachycephus smyrnensis | reverse complement strand
TTTTTTTTTGGGATTTGACACCATTTGAAATTTATGACAACAATAGCACGCAGTATGGTTTGTGAATTGAGAATGGGGACGGGTAGCGTTGCTGCAGGTTTTGCTGCACAAGGCATATGCGCGTATGCGAGTTTGATGTCTTTAAGAAAATGATTATTGATTATTATTATTTATGCTAGCTTTCCAATTGTGTCGATTTTCATTGTGGTTCTGCAATATGTCCGTAGGTGCTTCTTATCGTTGGAGTATCTGTATGCGGTTGAGCGTTACTTCGTTTTGCAATAATTACAAGGGAGACTATGAAATATTTTGCATTTGACGGATTGTCACGGTTCTACCTATCGCCGTGTAATACGTACGAAGGAAAGAATTTTGATATGATTTTATTGGCAATGCGCAATTACTGAATTGCCAAGTACAGAAAATCATTAGGCACTCGCGTTATAAGTAGATTTAGTGTAAATTTATGGAGTGATTTAATGGGGAAAAAAAGAGACTTGTTGCACTGTGTTATTGTGAACGTGACCTCGTTACGGTTACCTTTATTGCGTCGTGAACCGTCTTTAAAGGGTCGCAGCTCATTGCCAGCGTTAATCGTCATATTGTCTCTGGACTGTTCTCTGAGTCAGCACGTAACATCCAGTTGTGTATTCAAAGGAAGGAGAGAACGACTTGCGGGCATCCTTAAGAAGGTATGGAGTTTATTACGTAAGGTCCGGTCGTTCGTCTATTTTCTAATCATCGATGGCAGTACCAATATACCATGCCAGTAACGATTAGCAATAATTGTACCAGCAAGAAATTGCGCGTGAAATTGCATCTGTGGCTGACTAAAAAGTTTTAAAAGATCTATTAAAAAATTCCTATTCTCCGAGCAGCCAGTATGCTGCTAGGTCGTATGGAAAAACTGAGAATTAAAAAAAAAAGTATAACGCGTAAACAATGTCTTGTCACAATTGTGCGTAGGCGGATCCAGTCATCAGATTGCCACGAGAATCATCACAGTGAATCTCTCCCATCACGAGGAATCGTGTGCGCGAAGAGTAAAGCATATTACGTGATTTGCAATCGCTTTACTCAATGGCGTAGAGATTGATACACTCAATGAAGTCCCCACCATAACTATTTTGATATTTGTTTGCGCAACCATAAACAGAAGCGTTTCTCATCAATAACGCAACCCTCGAACAATGGTATTAACCGAAGTGACAGCAGCGTTTATAGGTTAACTTTCGCTGCGGTTGAAATATAGGAAAAAGGGAATAAATCATTATCCAGGAACTTGTACGAAATTACAATCAGATGCATTTGTGCCGCGACCTACTCGTTCGGTGTATCATTCATACTCGTTCAAAGTAATTATCTAATTAACCCGATATTCGCAGAGACGCGTGGGACCGGCGACGCCATTACGTGCGGTGCGCATGCGCGGCGGAGACTGTCATGGCGGATTATACGATGCGCATGCGCAGTAACGATTCCCTAATTAGTCCGTTGAATACGAAGAGAAGTACCGCAAGCGGAAATAATTCAACTGTGCGTAACCGTAGGTTCCCTTCTTCTCCGCGTGTACATACGTACACCTACAACGTGCGCGACTGTACGTAAGAGAAGACGTAAAATGGCTAAGGTCTCGTTTCCACGATAATGATTAAATAATACGCCAAGCCGAGAATTCCACTCGCATTGTTCGCCGTCCGCGCGTACGCGGTCTGATTGTCGCATCGCATTTCTCATTGAGTAAAGTACAGTCCTGATGCACCTAAGGAAGCGGCATCTTATTATCCCGTGCGCAAGGACCGTTAACCAATTTTATTCCACGAAATGCCTTGTACGCATCGGCGACCCGTAAACTCGTAAAAGGCCTAAAAGAAAAAGAAAAGAAACCTTTCATAGAGATGATTACACTATTTATTTATTATTAATCCCCGTCACGGTTATCCCGACATACGGATGGCACTGAGTGCGCATGCGCGACTGTATACTGCAAAAGTGATTTCTGAACTCAACAAGATGGCGTCGCGACCCAATTTCGAAGAGCACAGAATCACCTTTAGGGCTCGGGCCTGTTGATCGGTCGTCTTGTTACCTGGTGAAGACTGTAATAAATAATAATTGAAGCCGACTCTACGTGTCTCGGACTCGAAGAAAATCACGTTGCCGCTCCTTCCTGGTTAATCGCGCCAAAGCGTTAACCGAGGAAATCTATCAATTCCGCACCGTTTGGAGTAATCGAAAGCTGTAAATCGATGGGCAGCTCTTCTGCTAACTAGATAATTATCGAGTAAACAAGATATCACGCGAGATCGTTTGATTTTTTGATAAATCTATCATAACGGTCTTTATATGTCTCAGAGGTATGCATTCCAATTATATTTATTTAATGACTATGCTATACCCTATATCGCCATTTTGAATTCTAGTCCGAGAACGAAAGCAACCGTGCCGTGATGATGATCTATCACTTCCTCGTACTACTATTCGCCATTACCTGCACAGGATTAAATTAGATTTCAAACTGGCAGTCGAGTGAACTCATTCGCAAACATAGTTAGTATCAGCAATACTTGCGCTCGGGGATCATTTGACGCTCGTTCCTCGATACGGTGAAGTTCAAAGAGAAGAGGATGATCGTTAATGATAGAGGAACGAATTGCTACTCGGTAATCGTTATACTCGCTATTCGCACTCGAGTGAGAATTAATCATTATGCAATTTTGCGTGCATAGTAAAAATGATAACTAATCATTATGCCATTTTGCGTGTACAGTATAGGAAATCATAACTATAGTCATGATTTAAGAGCTGTGACGGGTTGAAAGATATTTTTTGATTGATGCTATACTTATTGATATATACCTATCAATACAGTTTTCCATTTTTTATTTACATTCTAATTTACTTTTCTTTGTCATTCTAATCATTTCCTTTTTTCTTTTTTCTTCTCGAGTCCGCAAAAGGTTTCCAGTGCCTTTGTCTCGATACCAATAGACACGACACGTGGGCTGGTTTCTATGAAGCGCAAAAAGGGGCGTTCGCGCGATAAAGAAGTTGAAGAATGTAGCGATAGAAAAAAAAAACAAAAAAACAGTGTCAGAGAATCAGCTGCGTTCAGAACAGAATCTAAGTGGCCTCTGGATCGAGTTTTCCCAGGTCGAACCTCGCGAGAATGTTAACGAGTCGATTAACAGAAGATTTGTATATCGATCCGCACACTCGACTCCACACGTTATGGCGGCGATTTAAAATCCTAGAATCGCCGGCGAATACACGAGTATTGAAAACGGCTTTGAAATGCAAACTAACGGTACAGTCCAAGCCAAGATTCACTTGATCGAATCATTAAATGATTCTCCACCGTGCTATGAATCCCAAGTATATCCATTTGACGTATTCAACCGCCAATTTTCAAACTACGATTCAGCCCCGTCGAACGTCGCGTAACGATGTGAAGTTGCGCACGCACGGCACGACACCCGTTAAGGACGGAGACGGTCGGACTCGTGAGAATGCTCCGTGAAAATAGTTATTTTCAGCATTCAGGGAAAGTGCACTCTCGCGCATTGTGAAGTTTAAAAGGAGAAAAAAAGAGAAAAAAAAGGTAAAAGTACGAGACTCCAAAGATTTCCGTATATCCAAGGGAAAGTCCGTGATCCACGATGAATTAGAAATTTCGTAATAATTTAACCCTTCAATGCACTCGCAATGTACCTTCCAAGCCATTGTCAACTATTCGTTCACGTGGCAACGTTCACGTTCTACATATCAAACTTTCGTCCTTGTGTCACTACCAACGTATACAAAAGCGCTTAGGTACATTGCGTCATCGACAGGCATACCAACGACAGTTTACAAAACGTTAAAAAAACCTTAAAAAATATTCATATTGTCTTCGCAGAATTTATGTTATCCCTGTGCAAACATGCAGTATTTTTTTTTCAACGTCAGACCAAGAAAAAGAAACAAAACAGTGAAATGCGTATTACCAATACGTTACGAATATCCAGCGTCTACGATTGGATTCGTCACTGAAATTCCAGAGCGACGTTAAAAGAAAAAGAAGAAAAAAAAACAACGGAAGTCAGTCTAGCCTGAAGACCGGTAAAATCCCTTGTCAGGGAGTCGAACGAAACTTTCCAGTTTCTCAGTTACGCTTAGCATTGACTGAGCAAGGAGAGTAGGCAACTGGGTGTGTATACAATGCACGATGCAAAGTGCGAGGAAGAAAACAAAGATGGTAGATTCGAAGATAAATGGCGGAAGAGAGGAGTCAGGGTGAGGGAAGGAGGTGGAAGAGAGAGTTTCGAATGTGCGAAGAGACGCAAAGGAGAAACGCAAAGTCAGGTGTGTATATATACATACACACCTACATATATTGATGATATATATATATATTACTGTACATATAGCTTCTCATATACACAACCCACAAGAAGACTGACAAGATCTGGAGCGTTTCGGCGTAGAAAGCCATTCACCCCGTTCGCTGTCATAATTCCGGAAATCGTCGAGCTACGTGGCTGGATGATAAAGATTCTATCGCGGTTCGATATTATTTCGCGAACCTTCCTGACTGGTTAAGAAAAAAAGAAGAGAAAAAACCGGTAAACGATCCTTAGAAGCCAAAATATCGATTAGCAATGTTGATTCAATGCTGGGCGTCGAATTAGACATTGGGTATGGTAAGGTAATTAAAAAATAAAAATATGAATTTGATAAAAAAATTTTATATATAATTAGGGTAATTAACGTACGATTAATTAGGCTTGAATTATCGTTCAAAGATCGACGAAGGCTGTACGATCGTACGTTTCTGGTCGCGATCGATGATCGGTATCAAAGGTTCAGGTCGTCGTACTGAAAATGCTAAAAGAGGATCGGTCAAGGAGAGACCAGGGCAAATGAAAGTTTTTTCCCCCCTCCCGTAAACCAGAAACCCAGAAACACAGAAAGATCTGACGGTTCGCTTGCTGTATGGCCGCCACGTTTTCGAGGTGTCTACGCACCTTGGACATGCGAGTGTCATTCTCACTGGAATATAAATGAGGAGGGTAAGCACGCTAAGGAATACGAATCGAAGCCCCCTTTTATCAATTAACCTTAAACTTGGCTGTTGTACCTCTCGTTCGATTATCGATACGAACCTGACTATGGGTATATTCGATTAATCGAAAGGCTACGATATAGATCGATACTTTAAGAAGGTCTACTCGCTGCACGTTAATTGTACGAAAATAGTACGATTAATAGTATTCAGTATAATTTTAATTAGCGATAAATATTGATTTTTGGATATATATATATGTATGACAATTTTTTTGAATGATTTTTCTTTTTTTTTGGGTAAGTTGGCAGCCGCGTCTTTACTACTTTTGTTTTTTTACTTACAATGTATTCCGGAACTCTATCACGGAGCCACCGTACGATTACTCGTTAACAATGGTTAATTGCAGCTTTGTCCGATTCGCCGTAACGCACAATGCAGCCGCGTACGAGTTTGACTACAATAATAGAACGGCTGGAATAATTAGCACTGTTCCAGGTAATGCGAATGGTAATTAGCGAGCGCGAATGCCATGCCGAAGAATGCTTTCAAAGTGTTTTCCTCGTTTTCAGACGAAACGGTGGTGAGGCTGTCTTTGAGAAAATGACCGCGAAATTCAACTAACCGGAAATGCATCTTTCGCCGATGCCGACATACGAAAGAGGAAAATTGATAATATTCGTGCACCGAGTATAAGTAATTCGTATATATGTAATATTTTATTTTTTTTTTTAATAGGTCAATTCAAAATATACCAAGAGACTGTTCGTTTTGAAAATTGCGACAAAGCTTGAAAAATAATATATTCTTGTTGTCATACAAGTCTTTCGATCGTATCGTTCGTCTCGTGCTCCTTCTCATCCGCGCAAAAGGTCACAACCTGAAAGGTAGAATCCTGGAATCCTTGGAAATTCGAAAACAGGTTCTGAGCCGGGCTCCTCACGGCAGAAGCCAACCCAAGTGCACTGGGCCATCGCGATAAATATAAAACGGAACATTCCAAGATACGAATACGGCGTCTGGTGCGCCGGTGCAATTTGAACTGCGAAAATTCCACAGGTCGTTCCTAAAGGTCGTTCGACGTTGAATCCCGAGAATTCGCGACAGTTCGATTGGCTACGGATGCCGGGACGCAACGACGATTGCAATTACGTCGACGGTCAAGCGTCGGAGTTCCGAAAGGAGGAATTTGCAAAAAAAATTTGCGAGTCATGAAACAAGAATTAGACGTAGACGTAGAAAAGTTCGCGGTTTTGATAAAAGTACTGCATACGTAGCGAATACGTGGGCTTGTGGAGCCCGCATGCGTGAAACCGGAAGTGCAGCGGAGCGTGAAGTTTCCCCTGGACGATCCCGTAAGCCACTACACAAACTCGTCAGCCACTTATGCCTTTACGGTTATAAATCACTTTACAATAGTCTCGTGGTACGAGATTGCGTCGTAATCTAATTTGCCAGACGCGCGTGGGAACGCGAATGAATTTGAGGTGACTTTTTCAAAAATTAAAAAAAAGGTAAAGACTACATTCCAAGGGCGATAGATAAGGAAGGAAGGAACGATGATCGTACTTACGGAAATAGGGATGAAAACAAGATGGCGTGCAAATTGACAGACGCATAATAAAATGCACTAAAAGGACGTTTATGAAAGTCACCTCTGTTCAATCCTCTATATGCACACCAGGGACATTTTGACCCGGAAATTTTTTTTTACCCGAAATAATTTTTCAACGTAGGTCAACTTCAAGCATCGTTTTCACCACTAATTATTTTTTTCCCCTAAAAAGTAATAATACTGGATTAAAGTATGATTCTCTTTAGCTTGAAAAAGTGTTTCTATATTTTACCCGAAAAAAAATGCATAGCTTTCGATATATATTGATTGGAAAATTGCTTGGGATCAATTTCATCCATATGCGCACTGCAGGTCATTCTACGTGCGTATGCGCGCGAAGGGCTAAACGGAGAAAGTAATCCTTCCCGCGCAATATTTAAACCACTCGAATAAAGAAATATGACGAATGAATAATCAGGCGTCAGTTTCAGCCGTGACTTTTTCGTTCGTTCGAAGGAAGAAGAAGAAGAAAGAGAGTGGTCGTGCTCGAAAGGATTCGTGGTTTACTAGTTCCGGCATTCTCCGCGTGGCGCACCGTGCATCCTTTGATGCTATATTAGGCGGGCGAAAATAATCCTGTGGGTCCATGATTTTGATTCGCGTGGGAAGAACTTGTAGGAATGCCTGACAAGGTAGGGATCTTGAACAACCCACGTATGCAGCCAACGAGGCAGCAGCCCAAGTCCAGCTAGTCGGAGTCAACGTAGTCATTTTTATATAAGGTGTTTAGATTGGCATAGGAGAACCGGACGATGACGTCACTTCTTCGTCGTGACGAAACACGCCGCATTTAGAATTACGCTTTTTATGATGCTAATACTGCGCGAAGCCGGAAATTCGCTGTTACAATTTTTCAATCGTACGAATCGCATCTTGACTCGCGTATTAACGGCGTCGAATTTACGAGTTAAATTTCGGGATTATGAAATTACGTGGGCGCGTATGGAAAAGAATATAGATATTGATATACCGGGGGATAGTGTATAGGTTATATATTTCTTTTTTAATATTTTTCTACGCATTTCTAAGTACTTTACTTGAACGACTAGTTTACGGTCGATCAGCGCCGCTCGTCGAGCCGTAAACGAACTAAAGTCTGTCTTTTCCACTAGTTTTCTTTCTTCCTTATACATAATCAAATTTCTTCCACTTTTTTCCCCTTTTTTCCCGTAATTTCGAGCTATTAGACGAAATCGACACGCTCTCCCTTTCGCAGCGAGCATAAACGAATTACAAGAATGCACCTTTTGCGTGGATTAATATAAATTAGAGAATCAATAATGAAAATCGACGTTGCAATGATCGATCATTGGCGATCGATATGCATCTGAATTCTCTACTTAGAATTTTTAAACGAATACCTTGGTATCGATACTTCCATATTGGAATTTCACTGAATAGAAGGTAGTGGTAGGATCGATTTCAATCTTGGCAAAGGACACCAATAGTATTTGACGCGGTACTTATTCTTAAGTTACTATAGAAAAACCGATCTGGATTGTTACACCCGTGATAAAATGCCAAAATAAAATGACTCGATGAATACTAGAATTTTTGAAAAAAAAATGTTTCGAAATTCAAACCGTATCGATCTTAAAATCAACATAACCCTAAAACATCACTGAACAAATCATACGGCAGCTGGTCGATTTGAATTTTAAAAATATTATAGTCTTCGATCATCAGCATTTTAATCGATATTGGTCGTTAAGGATACCAAAGAAAAAAAAGGTAGCATCCGGTTCGATAACCTACCGACTGCTCATGGGAATTCCGATCAAAAATGTAGATCAATCGTTCACGTGGACGTTTGACTATTTATTTCCTAACGCAAGGTGCAAATTAGATCGTCGTTTGAAAATTATAACTGCCTTCCAGCCACGTTAATGATAACAGTCCATGATAAATAAGAAATAATGATAACCACTTCACGGTGCCGACTCACCAGGTAGTAGTCGATGGGTTTTTCACGTGCTTTGCTGTATCCCTTTTGGAGCTCGGTTTGCTTGAGGGCGTGAGCGATGTGAAGGGCGCTGGCGTCGAACCTGCCATACTGATAACCATCCCCGGAGTAATTGTGATTGTAGGGGGATGACGCGCCACCAGGACTCGTGTGAAAATCTCGATGAGACGAATTGACCGGAGGCGGTGAACCGTGACCGTTTAAGTGTCTTGGGTAATTCGGTGATTCCACCTGATCGTATCTAGAACAATGACAAAATCGATGAATAATCAATAGGTATGACAATTAGCTAAAAAAATAATCAATAATCAATTTAAAAATTTTTTTCTTTTACAAAAGCGCGAGTCTACCGAAACAGTCATAAATAAAATTTTTTTATATTTTTAACAGAAAAAAAAAGAGGTCACGACTGCTCGGACTGAGATTGCATTGAGTAAACATAATTTTTTTTTACAGATCTCGACCTATCCGTCTTCGTATTAGTAGAACCACGTGAAATCTTCCGTGAACAAATATCTCAATGCTCGAATGCACAGTGAACACTTTTACTAAGTCTAACCAGTCATCAATCCTGCAATCTCATCGACTCGTCTAATCTATTCGAAGCTTCACGATTCTTTCTCAACGGTTACGCAGCTGCAGGTGCGTGTATACGTACGCGTTGCGTGCCGACCCTTAATGCACGTGTTCTCACGCAAAGACGCAACCAGCAGAGTTTTCCGGGTCTTCACGAGTGCAGTAACGTTAGCTCCCGTCATTGCAAGTGCAACTTACGCAAGTCACCGTCGAGTCACGAGTTTCTAATCAAACTTCGTATCAATTCAAATTAACAATAACGCACGTTATACCACTAACGTAAACATTACTCTTCGCGTGACGTAAACGTGTCATACAATCATCCCCAAAAAAAACATATTCCATATAATGAATTAACGAAAAGCAGAACACAGTTAAATCCTTTTCTGTTCCCTTTTCAAATCTTCCCGCCATTAATGCAACGTCAATTTATTTACCCAGGTGGATAAACCCCTCGTGGAGAAGCACCGCCAGCTCTGATCTGCTCGTTGACGTATCCACTTCTGGGTACGTTGAGTGCACTTCGTATCCCCACACTGGATCCATCCAGAGTACCAGGACCAGGTTTTGGCACGTGACTGCTGCAGTAGACTTCCTTGTCGTTAATCGTGTGCTGATTGTTGTAATACGTCTTGAGGGTCAACTTGGTACCGCAAATAGCACATTTGAAGCATCCGGCATGAAAGAAAGTGAAGTCCTTCAAAGGACCCACCCTGTCAACTTGATAGACAGTCTGTGCGCAGCGCAAGCACGTGCTCTCGTAAAAGTTTGGTCGGTACATTGTTTTTTCTTCTTTTTCTTTTTATCCTTTTCTTAACCAATTATATAACGAGGAAATATCCTTTCTTGTCAAACTCTATTTCTAATCTTCCTTATCCTTCTCCTTGGGTGACTTTTCAACAGCTTCTGTCGATTACGTTTACCAGCCTGGACTTAGTCCAGCATCGTTGGACCTGATAATTGAAAAATGACCGTTAGGGAGTTTTTTTTTAAATTATTGTAAGACAAATTTTAGAATTAAATAAAGTGGAGTGAAGAACAGTGATTGAGGCCGTGTTGGATCTGATATCACGAAAACTAAATTCGTTCGTTAAACGTGGGAAAGCTGTGAATATTAGCAGTTATAATTGGGATGATACTCTTGTGTTATCCTTATGAGAATTTTCCTTCGATTGTCTGCAAGTGCGATAATTATTAATTAAAGCTAATTGAAACGATATACATAACACGTTCACGATTCAACAACAGTTTTACAGCATTTTGAGATAAGAGAATATTTTTTTTATGACGCGGTCAGTCAAAATCAAAAAAATTTTCTATCCTTGCTTTGTAATTTTTTTTTTCGAGTTTTAGTTAATTCGGGTAGTAATTAATTCGACAGACGATATTACGCAAGAATGGACACGACGGAGTCTGACGTCACTGACGGGAAGTGCGAATGACGGAAATGTCAAACAGAACGTGCTTTAATGTATAGACTAACATTTTCGCGGTAAAAAAAGTCATTGCAATTACATCCAAGTAATAGTGTAAACAAAAAGGATGAAAACAATCCTGTACAAATTTTCAATTCCGACTATGGCTGGCGGGAAAGGATAACATCGACGCGACTCAAAGGAAAAACTGAAAAAGAAGTCGAGCGCAACAAATCTTACGACTTACGACCCTCGTAAACTATCGCGACGCGTGTAATTAACCGTGCGCCAGTAATTAACGTTTTTTTTATTTTACGATCATTTCGTGCCAAACATTTACACTTTCAACGTGAGGACGTCTTAGCGAATTTCTTCTAGTTACGCGGAGTCGCAATCGATTCAGTCGATTCTAATGCAGTTAATATGATTATTGCCTTGTAGAAAATAATATTTATTATTGTCAATTTCATTTTGCTATTTCTATCGTAAAGTATTGCATAAGAAATTGAAAACGCGTTAGAATAACTTGCTCGACTTTCTTTCAATGCTACTGCGGAATCCGGTCTGCTGTATGGTACGAAGAAAAGCTCGAGAATTCTTTGAAGATGACAAGCGTTTACTACGCGTAAAAACGTGGACGCGTATGAGATTGTCGTTGAAAATTATTCAAATCATTGTAAACAAGACGTGGAAGCTTGTGCAATTACGACTGGTACAATTCATTGATGCGTGACTAAGAAAAAAAAAATGGGTAGATATAGAAGAAGAAAAAAAAGAATATCACTCAACGTACCTCCAAAGAGTCTGATGCGTAGAATCCTTATTTACAAATCACGTATACGTGGCTGCTCGATCACGCCGGTTTTAGGTGCGAAAAGGTTTGCGTAGAAAAAAGATAAAAGATAAAGAAAAGTAAAATAATCGCGCACAAAGAACTCACTGCAACTATTACTCACACCGAAAGAACGAAGCAGCAATTTCTTGCTCTCGCTCGCACTAAACGAAGGAAACACCTGTTCCTTCTTCGGCACTTTGTTCCAAGGACACGAGTGTAGGAAGGTCTCGAGGAGGCGCGCTCTCTTGCTCGCGCATCGAAATCTCCAGGTCAGGGCGCGCGCGGCCCACTATTCTTGCGAGTTAACTTCGTTCTTAGAATCGAATCGTGGTGAGAGCGAATCGGAAGAGTTCTTGAACGATCGGATAGCTTCGATTGACATGGGCACGTAGGTAGGAGAGAATCGGAGTCTATTGGAAAGGGAGAGAAAGAGATAAATAGATAGGAGGAATAGAGTGATAGAGAGAGAGAAAGTAAAAGAGAGAAGAAGTGAAGAGAGAGAAAAAATAGGAAAAAAGACAAGGAGATACCAATAAAGAGAAAGATACGTTGACTCTTGCCGTATCGAGAGTCTTGAGAGAAATCGACGACTTTTCACTCCTCACTGATTTTACTGACGTGATGGAATTCTCGTGTATTTATCAAATCTCTTGATTGTAATTCCCACCAATTTTACGATTATGTCCTCGATCCTGTTCTCTTTGAGGTAAGGCCCTACGGACACCTTGCTCGAGATACGATCCGGCACGGCTGTTTAACACTCGCGGCCAAACCGGTAATGCCACCTGCTCGCTCGAGGTCCTGCGACCGTCTGAGCATCGGTGAACGGCCATCTTGATACCAGTTGGCGCCGGTGGCGCTTCGCGTGGAGAACGTCGAAGAATGGCAACCGGATGACAACCGATCGGGGAATACTCTCTCCGATTTTTCTTTACTCTCTTGTATGTACCTTCTCTTACGACGTTTTCTGTCACCTAGAAAGAAGACTGTAAGTCTTTTGTTTTCTGATGATTGTCAGTCTACGATGGTTTTGTAAACGAAATTTATAACTTTGATTTAATTATACGGCGCGATGATTATACTTTTAGGTTTTTTAGGTTGAAAGGCATTCTTTTTTAACGTTGATACAATTCATGGAACTCGTATCTATTGGATTATACATTATATTCTTACTGATAAGTCATGCGAATGAAACTCTTGTTCTAAATAGATAGTCAAAAATCAATGGATGCTATCCATAGTAACTAGTCTTGTTATACCTGAAAAAAAATAGAACGTGATTCATTATCGATGTGTTATATTACATTAAACTATGTCATGAATTAAATTTCAACGTATACCTTTTCACGTACCAACACTGATTGTACACAGTAATTTTTGAATTTCCCGCAACCTTTACCTCGCGTGCATACCGACCACGAATAAAATATTTTTTCAAATTAACCTTAATTATATCTTTTTTTACTTTTTACTGTTTCCATTTTTTTTCCTATGAAATAAAAAATATTTCCATTTTTAAACCTTGACGCGTGTTCCATATGGGAACTTCAATATTACCTCCATTTTGACATAGATTGAAGAAAGCCATGCACAGATATAATGGTGGTTTTATCTACCAGAACTTATCTTCTGTTAATGACAAATTATTCATCTGTTATTTCGGCAGCATATCTGTTATCCGTTATCCGATATTTCCGATCCAATTGTCATAATCGTTACCAGTAACGACCGTTATGTATTACTAAATTTGGTTAGCTATATTAGCATCGCTTTCAGCAGTTCTGCTCGATATCTTGTTAACACCCACATCAGCATAAACTGATAACGCAACCGGACCTCTATAATCCAATGCGGGGTTAGAAGGAGACCCCACGTTTATATGTTATCCTATACTCCACTGATACGGGCTTCCAAATATTACATTTAATCAGGACTAGATAAAATCTCATGCATGTTTTTTATTTTACTAGAAAAAAAAATAAGAGGATCCACGAAATTGTATTCCTTTAGTTTACGTAGTGCGAGACTTTAACGTTCCAATCAATCAGAACAGAACAGGAAGTTGAATATCTTTATAAAATATCCATATTTTTTATATTATAGAATATCTAATTACGGTGAGATGTATAGGATTAAGTGTTAAAGGATTAAAATATTATTTATTTGTTGTATGTTTTATTTTTTTGTTTTGAAAATTTGCAAAGTCTGTATCACAAGGTAGTTTGGTACAGTCTTACAAATATGATGAATCAGACTCTTCCACTGTACACTATATAAATTGTTCTTTCATATTGTTTGTTTAAACGAATGGCATCGTGACTTTTGTGATTATCAATTGTGAAATGTTAATTGTCTCGTGTTTCCGGTTCGTCGTCATATGCGGCCATGATTTTCTCCATAATTTCCCAGAGTTTGTCTCTCGTCAAGTCTTTGCAGAATACCTAGAATGTTTCATGAAATTGGTTTATAATATAGATAAGTAAAATAGTGCCTTTCGCAAGGTAGTATTCATTCTTACTCGTTTCCTGTACTTACATTGAACCATGGTTGTTGATCGCATTCATCCATTAAAGGTACAACTACACCATAAATTTGTAATGATAAATTAATGCAGGCTATCGCTATTAAATTTGGTGGGTAATCGAGTATAGCTGGGGAATGATGAAAGTCTTGCAGAAGAGCCATACTAGTCTTTGATACAGGATATTTTGACCATTCCTCCTCTCCGAACCAAGCTTGCAACGATCTTAGGTAATGAAGCATATACTATGAAAAAGAATTAGATAACGTATTACATAACCATAGCTTATTTAACACAAACTTTCCACAGATATGCTAAAACAATTTGCAGGTAAGTCTTACCTTGTGGGGATGATCAGGCATTACTTGGAACTTGAGCATACGCATAATCAGTAATTCTGCTTGAACAATTGCATCACGCATGCTCCAATATTGATCACCTAATTCCAACGGCTGTGATCCTCTGTGCAAAGTATTGTGAGAAACATTCATTACGTCTCTTATTTTTAAAGGATCGTCTTTTACTTTCCCAGCGAGGTAAAGACATGTCGAAGCTATTAGCTGTAAAATGTCATGAAAAAATATTAATGCTTAAACGAACATACTAAAATACCACTCCTGCATTCGTATATTTTTCAAACTTACATAACAGTCATATCCTTGTGGTGACGCTTCTTTGAAAAACCTATGATATAAAGTTGCTGCCGTAGCAATCGTCAGTGGATGAGCATCTAATTTTAGTCCTGCAATAAAGTATTCACAGTCAAAGACTTCGTTACTCTTAGAAAGTAGAACCAACGGACAGAAAATTTTCCACTTACCACATTCAAATATAAACCTCGATACAGTGAAACTGTCATTAGCTTTTGTGTAATCAATCGTAATACTCTTTTGCAACGTATTCCTTTTCTCCCGCTGCATAGCTAAGACGTCAATAACGTCTTTCATTTTCGAGCTGTAGAAAAATAATACATAACATTCAATAAGTATCTCCTGAATACTTCACTATATAGCACAACATAATAAACTCTCCTCTAGTAACAAGCCGGGATTTTACACATAGAATGACATATAGGTTATACATTACGCTCACCGCATAAACACACAAGACAAATCATAACTCTTACCTTAACGCTTCATTAGTAATCGGTTCCGTGGGATTCATTCTGAAACCAATGGATATTCCAAACTTAATGCAATTAACCGAATTAAAACAGAATATTATCCACGCTCATTAATCCGATTTTGTTTATGCTTATGCTTTAAAATAAGCATAGAGCAACAAACTCCAGTATGAATTAAGAAGTTCGCTACGTAGCGCCCCTGACGATATATACGCAAACTAATAAACGTTATCATTACCAACCTGATTGCATAGGACGATAACGTAAAAACAATAAGTTTAAATGCTCTTAGAGGACATCGAATTATCGAATTACAAGGAACGTAATAGTAATTTTAAATATAAAAAATTACAGCACGAATCTACAAGGTGCCTTACCCTTCATCATTTCTTTCTTGATTAATCCCAAGTATGGATATATTCTCTTGGCCATCCACGTTCATCAAGAGAGAAGCTTCACGTGCCATCACGAAAAATGCACTAATGCCACACAGCTAGCATCGTCAAATATGTAATTAGAATGCGCATAGGCGAATGGTAAGGAAAAATACAACCACTCGAATCGGCATTGAATACGAATTGATTATCCTACTGATAAGGCCAGCACCTGTCGATGGTTTGACCAGGTTAGACTGACGTCACATCAAGAAGTCACGTAAACAACAAAACTAACGTTGAAACTAAGATGATTCAACTGGACTTCGAACCCATTCACTGTGTATTAAAACTGCGCTCACCAAAGCTGCTGATTCAGTGACGCGTTCGTTGCGAATTAAGCATCATGTCTGTTGCGACCAAAGGTACGTGTGCTATTATTTTTGCACTAATTTGAACACTGGAGCTAGGAGAAGCCTTTGGACCTTCGCGTTTTTGGATAGACTGTATTAATTTCGTTGGGATTGCTACCTGGTTTTGTGATTAAACGATATTGATGATTAGAAGATATTTTTTCTATTTTATTTTGATGCCGATATTGTTGCAGATATTATGGGGACTGGTTTAACTGTTTATTAGATATATTAATGTTGGTTTAGGATTCGCAGTTGAACAATTAAAACAGCTGAATGTAGGGGTTGGGGGATGCTTGAATAAAATAAATGATAAACGTCTATTTAGAGAGCTGTTTCAATTTTTGGAATATAATTTTCGAACGGTTTCAAGATTCTTGTTCTTCGCGTTTGGGACGTTAAGTTTGGAGTATATTTTAGCTTGAAATGAATTATCGCGAGGCGTTATTATGTCACGAGATTTATTGACTTATTGTTAAGTAATTTTGTGATAGATTGCTAAGTCACTGTATTACAAAACTCTGACAAACTCGAGTGACCTTTGCTCAGACTTGAATAAACCGCATGGTAGCTTGGTACTCGGCCATGTTTTCAATATTAACCTTACTGATATGCTAGATCATTTTTGATATAGATACACTGATTATCTCTGGGCGGTAATCATGAGTATAGGAATAAATGTTTTTGGAGCACTATAATTTTATTACTTCTTAAACACTGTATTGTATTGCTGTACATAGAAAAAAAATAAAGTTTTTATAATAAGTATCGTTGCCTTGTGACAGTGCGATGGAAATTAAATAAATGTACAAGTATTTGCTTATAGGAATTTTCATCGTAGCTGCAAAGCGGACCCCATTTGGAAAAATGGGTGGTCTGTTTGTCAATCAAACTGCAACGGATCTTTCGGTAGTAGCAGCAAATGCTGCTATTCAAAGTATAGGATTAAATCCTGAAAAAATAGACAGCGTTGTATTTGGGCATATAATGAATGTATGTAATCTGAGATATTTTTAAGCAAATATAATTTATTTATTGAAATAGAGTACGTACAAATGCTATCATTCTTTTATTTACAGGCATCATCCAGCGACGGAGCATTGTTACCTCGTCATGTTCTTTTGAAAACAGGCATACCGATAGATAAGCAAGCCTATGCTGTTAATCGCTTGTGTGGATCAGGCTTTCAGTCAATTGTTAACGGAGCCCAGGTAGCCATTTCAATTCTTAGTTATATTATCAGTAAATAACCAAGTTTATCTTGCAAGTACTCTTTTAAATATCATCAAAATTCTTGGACTTTTAGAGTATATCTATCGGAGAATCTAAAATTGTTCTTACTGGTGGAGCTGAAAATATGAGCCAGGCACCGTTCATTGTTAGAAATGTTCGATTTGGTACAACATTGGGACAAAAATATGATTTCGAAGATTCTCTATGGGTCGGATTAAGCGACTCTTACTGCAAGTTGTCTATGGGTGCAACTGCTGAAAAGCTGGGTGCAAAATATGGACTGAAAAGAGAAGAAGTTGATAAATTTGCCTTGAGAAGTCAACAACTCTGGAAAGCAGGTGCGCCAAGACTATATATTATTTCTGCAGATTGAATGAATTATTTTTAATAAACGGACAAAGTAATGAAAATATTATTATGCTTTAGCACACGATGCTGGTCGCTTTAAGGCTGAAATGGCTCCAGTAAGTGTTGCAAAAGGGAAAAAGGAAATTGTTGTTGACACTGACGAGCATCCACGTCCGGAAACGAAGATCGAGGATCTCGCAAAACTCAAGTCCATTTTCCAAAAAGATGGACTAGTGACAGCTGGTACCTCGTCTGTGAGTTTCATTTAATCTTTTTACTCATTAATTAGATAAGCGCTGTCTATCTAGATCAGTGATATATTGAAGTACTTCAGGTTTATAACCTAATTTCTTTTCTGCTTTATCGAATGTGTGGTTATTTCTCTTAGAAGAACAAAAAGCAATTAATCTAATCTATGTTCAAAATAATCCAATTTATTAAAGCTCTCTTTACGTAATGATTGTTTAGGGTATCTGTGACGGAGCATCAGCTGTTATTCTTGCCAGCGAGGAAGCTGTCAAAGCTGAAGGTCTGACACCTTTGGCACGTTTAGTTGGATACAGTATTGTTGGAGTTGATCCCAGTATCATGGGAATTGGTCCTGCGCCAGCCATCAAGAATCTACTCAAAGTTACTGGAAAGACATTAAATGATGTCGAACTTGTTGAAGTAAGTGACATTCGTATCAACGATTCTGAACTTATTGAAATAGTCATTTATAGATCTCTCATTTCTAATACGTCCATTTAACAGATCAATGAAGCATTTGGAGCACAAACCGTAGCTTGCATGAAAGACCTTGATTTGGATATTAATAAAGTGAATGTTGATGGCGGAGCCATTGCTCTTGGACATCCACTGGGAGCTTCCGGAAGCAGAATTACTGCTCACTTAGTATACGAACTCAAGTAGGCATCACTTTATAAACAAATGATTACTGATGTTTACTTCATGCAAAGCTTACTCTTATGTAATCTTTACAGGAGAAGGAAGGCCAAACTGGGAATTGGCTCTGCTTGCATTGGCGGTGGACAAGGAATTGCTCTACTCATTGAATCGCTGTAGAAATAAGATGACTCGAAGTAAAGTTGCATATTATTTGTTGTTAAGAAGTATGTGGTGAGATCGTATGAAAGATTTCTACATACAGTGAAATCAGGTCTTGAATTAAGACCTGACATCAATTGCAACTAATCATATCCATTAGAACTATTTTTATATTCGTACTTCCTACTGAAATGATTGTGTATTCTAGATATAATACTTTATTGTATATTTTTATATGCTGTGCACTTTTTATATACCAGTGCACTATATGAAGAATCAACTTTTGTATGAAATTTTATTGAGAGTAAATAATATGCTTTCTGTTAACGGAGTATACTATACTTTGTGTGATCCTCAAAGCTCCGGTGTTCTAAATAATAATTTCTTAATAATTACAACGATAATTACAGTGATTGTTCTTCGATCAGCCGTGGAATAAATAACAACAAACTTCAATAAAGTGCCAAATATCTGTATGGTCTTAATGATCCGTAGAACTTTTGAGTACGGTGAAAAATGAATAGGAGGATCGTAAAATCTAGAAAAAGATTTTTGCCTGCCAGGTCAAGAGGTCTCGTTATTACAGTATTAAGGTAAACGTCCCAGTACCGGACCCTTGAACCAGTTTTTGACCACTCATAGAAAACTATACTTTTATCTCTCTCGAACGCATTGTGGCACTAGTACAGGGGTCTAGTACTGGGACGTTTACCTCAGGTACTTACCGCGACAAACGTTTCTAAAGATAACGTTAGTAAATTTCCAGCAGTCAGGATGACTGGTCGACTCGCCCTTAGCATTAGCATTTGTAAAGCTTTTTTATAACGTTCATTGCGTTCCCACCATTTTGAGGTGAAAGCAACCCGTAGGACGCTTTCACTCTGAAAATATTTGCAAAAATTAATGCCCCACGTACGTAGGACTGAATTTTCATTATTGCAATTTGCTCATGCGGAATTTTGAATACAGATATTTGCGAATGTACACCCACGCGCGTTACTACATATTCTATACGATTAAAATTGAAAATTCATATTGCCATTATTTGGGATAGATACACTTACTTGAAGCCGTAATTCATTCCCATGCCAGCAATAGATGAAAATTTGATATATCATACAACACGTGTACGAGACCGTTCCAAGTATTTCCGATGGAACAAATACAGTCGTCTGCGAACAAAAAAATAGCATTGAAATCACCAAGAAATTCATTAAGTACCGCAAATTATCAATGGGAAGTCATCAGTATTACCTGAGACATCTTAAAGGTCGTTAAGCAAACGATAACGCAGTTTGCAAGAAATTGAAGGAAAATCGCTGTACCGAAAAGCGATTGAATCTCTTTCGAAAAACTGAAATTAACTAATGAGACATTAGCACAATTAAGAATGAAAAAATTGCACAATATTATAAAGACAACTAAAATTACTCACTCAATGATCTTATTGTTATGCTCGATGCACTGTCTCATCTCTTGCCAGGGTTCACACTCGGTATCCTCAACGTTCGTGAGGTTTATTTTATTGTATGAAATTTTGGAAAATTGACGATTAACGTTACTCCCAATTCTGACGATATTCCGTTTCAACAATTCAAACTGACAGCAAGCAACTGTTATCAGACCCGTGATCAAGGTGTCCATCGCCACGTTGTGGAAGCACCCGCCAATCATTCCTACGCTTTGTTGAAAACTAATCAGTTCGAATGCCGGTGTATTTGTTACGTTGAAAGGATACCAGAGTGGAAGTGGTAAACTTCTTGTATGTTTCATAAGCATAGTTGATATCGGATTAAAAGCCCAACAGAGAACTGCTATGGTTCCAAAGCTTTGATACGCGGCATAATGAAAAATACCTTTCCAGGTATATTCATACGCGATAAATTGAAACCTCTCGTTATTCCTGGCAAATAACTCGCCCTGTACACCATCCAGAAGAACCTGGATCGACTTCTGGCGACGAAGCATGACGACGACCTTTGAAAATATTTTTCTATGAATCCAGCAAGACCGATAAGCGAAGCAATACTTTTCATAGAAACGCGACGCTTGAAAAAACGGGATTTGTAATAACGAATAAACGAACCTTAAAGACGTGCGCAATATTCGTCATCAGGAGACCACCGCAGTGGACCATTTTTTCAATGTCACCCCAAATCACAATTATCGTACTGAACTGTGCGAAAAGAATGCTGCCTAATATAAAGTTCAGAACAAAGACGCTGTAGACGAAGTATAAAAGTCGGTACCGACCCTGCGGCGGCCACGTTCCCATGAAACGAATTATGCCGAGACTTATTTTCAAGTGAACATTCGTTTTTATGGGCTTCGCGGGTTTCTTTCTCGACTCTTCGAAATCCACGTTTTTTATGTCCATTATTCGGCAAATTATTCGTTGCTATAAATACTTCAAAGACGAGTGTCGTTGATTTCGAAAAAAAAAAACCTATAACTGTTTTCTTTATTCGACTAATTTGCAATTCAGAGCTTGATTTTCGAATTTTTGTAAATTTCAGCGATTTTAATAGCGAAGCTGTAATCAAATATGATTCAACATCGACAGGCACTGGGCATAGTACTCTTTCCGAAGATTACAGATCGATTGTCGCAGTTATTACAGAATGCCTCTACTGTGTAATTACGTAAGATTATACCAACTATCGTTTAAGTCTCTAATCAAGGAGAACTGTAATTGCATACTTCCATCAATGCTGCAGCTTTGCAGAACATTAACGAATGCATTTATAATAACCAAGAAATCGCTATTTAATATTATCTGTCAATAACGTTCGAACTGCTTCACGTGGTACGTGCGACTACAGAATTTACCAATAATATCTGATCGTATAAAGAGAATACAATACCTAAATTACATTTAAATGATTTCTAATAATTCTCATAAAAATCATTACAAGTTACTCGAAAATAAAATACACGTACCCTACGAAACCTTAAATCTCACTGTGCATTACTCAGGTAAACCCACAGGATCGCAGAGACGTAAAATATTAAAGCGAAATTAGGCAGAAAAATAGTGTTTCTTGGAAATTTACCGAATATTTTGGAATTACATTGATTTTCAATTGTCAAATGATTTCGCCTGATATGATCCGAAGTAATCGCTATTAAGTAAACGTCGTTGGAACAAATGATCATTTAAATTATTAATAGCAATCTCTAATGGTTCCTTGATGTGAAATAAATAACATTAATTCTCATTTTATGAGGCGAGTCCGATTAGAAATTAGTCACTCGCGATCGATGCTTATCAGAATCTAATTATCCGACGCCGAATCTAAGAATTAATTGAGTTCTCGCGGATATTCAATTATTATTTACACTGTGACGTTAATTATATATAAAATTATATAAATCTTACCCTCTATAATATTGTATATCAATTTCTTCGGGACTTGCAGACCCGCCCAAGTGAACGCCGTGAAAATGGCAACCCGATCAACAGAAAACGACGTTCGTCAACCCAGATAGCACGTGATATTCTCAGAAGGTACACAATATTCTTAAAAGATCCCAGTACATACATTCGGAGGGGATATGCAGAGAAAAAATATATATCCTAAGAATATCATTGTGCTATCCGGAAAGGAAGTACTGTTAAAGAGTGTTTAACTTTACAGTAAAGCCACAATTAGATTTTATCCACAATCTCTCTCCTTCTCTTTTGGGTCCTTTTCCTTTGATTTGCTCTCCTAGGGAAAGTTAATTTCTTTTTGTATCAGCTTTTTGATAGACATACGAATTTAACGTATATTGCAATCCACTGTCGGTACAACGAGATAAATACAACTCTCTGAGATACTTACGAATAAGGCCATGATGATATTCTTCTTTTTCTTTTTCCTTGATTGGTTTTATTCCTTGATTGGTTTTATTCCTTGATTCAGGACGAGTGTCACACCTGACGATGTTCACAGTACTGGTAGTGAATTTCAGAACGTATATTTATTGCTAGTCGAGAATCTCCCGCCAAGGACATCCAACAGCGTAAAGTACGGACGAAAGGGACGAGCTGTACACGCGTGGTCAGTACCTGGTTAATTATAGTTATTAAGGAAATTAGTAAGAATGATAGAAGTAATCTTGTGAAGTATCAATAGACATTTTTCAATTCTTACATTCTTTTGTAAGCAAACTGTTATTCGCGTGTGGACCGTTGACAAGAATGCTATTGAAGAGTAGTCAAGCTTTTTGTGTACAGATGAATGATCCGAGAATTATTTCTACTGTAAAATCTATACGTAGGAATTAATTAAAGTGTACTGTTAAAATCTCCGTCTTTGCAAAGAATAGTTTATCGTCTAGTCTCTGGAAAGTGTAAAATAGAGGTTAATTTTTGAAAGCGACAGGTCAGTTGAGACAAACATGGTCGCCACCGTAAAATGTGTTTGCATTATTTGAATTAAATTAGTGACGATAATTCCAAAACGTGCTCCGCAGAAATCATGAGTTTGTCAAAGGACTTTTTAGGGATCCTACAGTATTAGGTTTTTTTGTGCACCTTTACGCGTTAAACGCACGAAAAAGGATATTCACGAACGATCGGTATATTCGATTATTCTGGATCTGTAGATCGGCAAGTAATTTTTTCGGTTACCCATCGGCCATTAATCGTAGAGACGCGGCAAACTCTGCAGGTCTAGTGTTTCCGTTCTTTTGATACTAGAATTGTTTAATGCTGTAACAAAGGCGTGGCTTTCAGTTTTCTGTGCTTCTAGGTAGATGCAGTCTCGAATCGAGAAGATAAAACCGGAATAATTACGTAACGCAGATCATTGACAATGCTGCCAGACTTCGTAAACAAATCCGACGTCCACCCGTGGGTGAAGAGTCAATGGAACACTGTCTTGCGTCAACACTTATCAGAATTAGGATTAAACTCAAAGGGAACGAATAAAATTTTGAAGGATCGTCTAATCCGATATATAGAACGTTCTTACTTCGGCGTGGACGTGCTTTGGGGACCGGACGATGAAGAGGAACTGCGAAAGAATATTAATCCCCCGAAAGTTGACTCTTCGAAAGAATCCAAAAATCTGCAAGAATCAATAAGGAAAATTACATTAGAAACTGTACTGACACCTCCAATGGAAGACACGCAAAAGCTAATCGACAGTCATAAGTTCGGAGCAACTCTTACGGAAAAATCTGAGACTTCAACAACGCAAGATCCACGTTCTCGGACTAGGGACGACCTTAAGGATGCTAAACAATCATCCCTGCTAGCGTACATACCCCAAAGTAGTTCTTTGCCACTTACCATGTATATGCCCTTTATTGAGCATAAGGAAATAGCACTTTCTCATAATAATACTTTGCGCAGTGAACAAGACGGCGAGCATCGCAGGGAAGCAGTTGCATCTCATCAGGGCGGAGATAAAATCCGCAGCTGCACAAAGAACTCGAGGGAAAATCTTCCCACGCACCTTCGTCATTACGAAAAATCCAGCCGTGATGACAACCGGAACAATAGTAATTTCTCTCGAGGTAGGAAACGTTCTAGAGACGACAATGACAGCTCTTACGAAAAGCTACATGATCTGAGTGAAGACTGCGCTTATGGCAGGTACAGAAGCCGCAAGATTGGTCGTGACGATCATGACAGCTCCCGAGGTAACCGACAATACAGAAGCGAGGAAGAAAAAGAAGAATTTCGCTTCCGACATAGATCAAGAGATAATCAAGACAAAGGGACTTCGCGTAGAATTCAGAAACAAGGCTACGAAGACGTGGTTAAGGATCCTATAGATCATCCAAGCAACTATCGCGATTCAGGAAGCGATCCCGATCATTCTGGTTATCGGAATAGAGTCAATGATCGTATGAAATCATGTCCTAACTTTCATGATTATCCTAGTAATCCAAAGGAAAATACCAAGGAGGTACAGAGACATGACTATAAGAAGAGTAACCAACGTTCTATCGATAGTGATCGAGAATCCTATGTACATGGAACACTGTGTAACAGAGATGATAATGTCGACTTTTGCGTAAACATAAAAAAGGAGGACGTGTCTCAGCATAAGGAATGCGACGTGGGAGTGTCTCAGGGTGCCTGCAATGCGGTTGATCCAGCGTCAGAGATCATGCAGGATAATAAGCTTGAAACAGCATCAAACAGTGCTGGCATTCGTTGTTCGACATTGGAAAAATTAGAAAACCCTATTTTGCGTGCAGTTGATCTTCGAGGCATTCAGGAGTACACTCAGCATTGTTGTGATGATCCATCATTCACCTTTATTGACAGTAAAGGAACTATTGATTGCACAGGTTCAATGGTATTGGAAAATATGGCAGTCAAGCTGGCTAAGAAATGGCAGATCAAATTTACAGGTCAAGACGGATGCACCGTGCAGGAATTTATTAACAAGGTAAACACGCATCGCAAAGACATACCGATCACGGATGTGGAGTTGTTGGAGGTTTTACCTTCTTGGTTGGAAGGTCGAGCAGCACAATGGTGGAACATGGTGCATCATCGATGGAGAAATTGGTCAGAGTTTTTAACAGATTTTGAGACCATGTACGCTGGTCCTATTTATCAGAAAAGGGTTCGAGAGGAGTTGCGTCTGCGGACCCAAGGGCCCAAGGAATCCTTGATGGATTATCTGATATCTGTGCAAAATATTATGTCACATTTGAGACCGCCGCTGTCTGAAAGAGAGAAACTCGACCTGATAATGGACAATCTTCATCCGGATATGTATCCTTACTTTCCGCCTACGCCATTCCGGAGTATGGAGGAGGTCCAGGAGCAGATGATGGTGATTGACGCCAGGAGGGCTCGTGCACGTTATTATCGCGTACCACCAATGCCACAGGATTCCTTGTTTCCAGAAAATGCATACAAGAGAGAGACTGGGAAGAAGCATCGCAAGTCTATTTAGAATTTTGATAATAGATTAACGACTTGCCGAAAATATCTTTTGAGTAAGTGGTGGACTTTGATGGAAGAATGTAACATTTTTTAAAAATTGTATTCACTTTTATTTCAAGCTGATAACAAACTTTCGAACAGACATCGTGCAAGAGAATATGTTTAAGGAATTATACGTGCGAAGAATATAAATTCATTCTTAATTTTAATTATCCATCTATTAGTCTTTGTGCCTATTAACCATGGATCTATAATTAAGGCCTCTGACATTTGCGTTTAAGCATATTCGGTTATTCATATTTTTTTCTTTTTTTTGTGAACGAAAAATATAGAGCAAAGACAAAGTATCGTTTTGATTATTAACGTGTTAATTCATAATCAAATATTTGCGAATAATTGTCTCTACGACTCTTGAGAGAGTTGCAACCAGTGTGAGCTCTGAATTGGTGCACCCCCTTATATAGCAGACTGGTCCCCCTCTTCTGGTACTATCCTGCAAGTGCTGCCCCTTACGACAAAGTTTTCAACTTCCAGTATTTTTAGATATTTCACTCTGTAGCTTCTAAACACCGTAATTTTTCTAATACACTGGATATAATTAACATTAATGAATGGACTTGGCGCACGTTTTGTAGCGCTCTACAGAGGTGATCTCTAGACGCAATATGTATATTGATGATTCATTGATTTTACGACATAATTTCAGTCAGCGATGCCAATCTCGTAGAATGATGTTCTATGCTTAAATGCAAAAATGGTTTCTACGCGTGGTCCTAAATTTAAATTTTCTGACGGCGAAAAGGTTTTATGTTATGAACCGGACCCGACAAAGGCTAAAGTACTTTATGATTCAAAGGTAAAAAGAGAATTTTGTCTCATGTAATATCTACTATGCTCTTTTTCAGTTTGCCGGATGAACAATGTTGTTTACATAACCTGAAACGTCAATCTTTTTTTGTATACAAACAGAATTCTATGATTTGTTTTTACTTTTAGAATTCTTTTTTTTATTTATAAGGCTTTTCATAAGTACGACAAGTTTGGCTGGTATCTTTTTGTTCTGGTACAAACTTGTATACTTATTTAACAAGTTATTATTTCGTTTAGAAACAGAGGAGCAGAAATAGTTTACTAACGTCTGCTTCTGTGCGGTAGATTCAAACGGTATAGAATATTATTTGCTGCTTTCATTTTATTTCAGTGTATTATGTAGAGTAAAATTATTATTGCCATGGAAAATATGTAATTTTAACGAATTGTCATTTAGATTTACTGTGTTTGTATTTAATAATTATATTAACTTTCATACACATTTTCTAGGTTTTAGATGTTATTGTCAATAAAGATCAAAGAGGACGAAAGGCTGTTGAATATTTAATACATTTTCAAGTAAGTTCAATTCTGCTATTCGCTTGTATACCTATTAAGATAACTTTTGATACACCAGTATATAAATTATTTATCATATTACTTTTATGTCTGTAAGCCACGGTTTATTTTTATTTGGTGATAATATCAAAATTTGTATATGGCAGGGATGGAACTCGTCATGGGATCGTTGTGTAACTGAAGAGTATGTTTTGAAAGACACAGAAGAAAATCGACAGTTACAAAGGGATCTTGCACAGAAAGCTCAACTTCAATTGTAAGATTTATACTATTGGCATGTTGTTCTATTGCCATATTACATTTTACACTATCGACACATATACATATTCTTTAAGATATTGCAAAATATCATTAAGAGGCCAGGATCGATCATTTCATTTTTTTTCCATAGAGGTGCATATTTATACCGACGAGAACGCAAAAAAAGAAGTCACAAGTTGTCATCAGATCGCTTAACAGGCTCAGGAACGGAATCGAGACGAAGAGCTAGAAGCGGTGGGAGCCGTGCTACCTCAGCAACAACCGGATCATCAGAAGATGGTAGTTCAGGACAACATGATGATTACGATACTGAGGTATACGAATTTGATGTATAATTCAACGCTGCTTGCAGTACCTGAAGGAATGTACATGATTTTTTGTAAGCTCTGTACACAAACTCGTTAAAGCTTAAGATACAATTAAGCTTCTCTATAATAGGAAGCTATCACAGAAGAAGACAGCGAGAGCAGCTCAGAATATGTTGAAGAGACAAGTGAGGATGATGAAAGTGGCGGAGGAAGTCAATCTGGTGCAAGTAACAGACCTGGCGTAGACCTAGACATAGGTGCTACGCTGAAGCGCATTCTGGATCAGGATTTCGACTTGATTACACAAAAGAATAAAGTAAGTTTCAATTACTGAAATGCCAATAATTTAAATCTTGTCAAAATACAGTTGAAAATTTATCAAACCTTACTTTTAGCTTGCAGTATTGCCTGCGCAACCCACAGTGGCTAACATCCTAGAGTCTTGGGTACAGCATTTTACTACAACGCAATTAACAAATATTCCGGAAAAACCACAGAGAAACAAGTCGAATAACACTGTTGAAAAAACTGTGAATGATGTTAACATTTGTAGAGAGGTCGCCGACGGCTTACGCATATATTTCGACTTTACGTTACGGGATCTTTTATTGTATCGACAAGAGAGAGAACAGTACTGCACATTGAAGTCCTCGTTTCAGTATAATGAAAGTGCTTGTCCCGTAAAAGAAGAGCCTGTCGAGTAAGTCATTCTTTCAATATTACACTGCCTTTGGTTTATTTAGAATATCCATCGATTAGCAAGTAACCATAATTCTTCTTCGCTAGGCATTCAGATGTTGTGATCAAGGAGGAGCTTGAAGATGCTGAATATGCTCACTTACCTCCATTTCGTGAACAGGAATCAGAAGTCGAAAGTTCATCCAAGCCACTTACTTATGTTAAACGCAGATTGCGTTCGTGTAGAGTAAGTTCAGTCGACGAAGGAAGACAATTGAGATCTTACGAAGACGTCAAACAGGAACCAGGAAATTTGTCAAGGTATCTCCTTCTTGCCTGGACGACTATTTTTAATATTAAATATTAGTTTACAATCACTTGACACTTACAGTAGCATGGCAAGTACAAGTTCTCGTTGCTCCAGTCCACGTGGTGTTACTTTGCGAATGCCTGTTATACCTTCGGCACAGATTGGAGCTCTGCTTCAGCAATCCAATAGTTGGCGACTGATGCCAGATGCTGCGAAGCGAGCTAATCCTCCATTGCCATCATCTTACTACGGTGCCATTCATCTCACAAGACTTTTTGGTATGTTTGTCACTTCGAGTAGAAATGATTTAGTCAGGCTTCCGAAGCTTATATTAGATAAGTGACATTTCTTTTACTTTCAGTCAAATTACCAGACTTATTACAATGCACCGATATATCAGACAAAAAGCTAAAAGTACTATTGAAGCATCTGGACATGTTCTTGAGGTAATATAATATGTTTATACTGTGTATTCTAACATTTATCTTGTAATTGTCACGCAGATTGAGTATTGCTTAATTTACAGCTATCTGGAAATGCATCGAGAATGGTTCGGAGAGCAATTTTATATGCAAGTGGAAAATCATCCACAGCCACAACCAACGAGTCCTTGAAAAATGTCTAAGGCAAGGTTATATATATATTTTTACACTTCCTAATTTATGTACTAAATAATGTATACTTAACTAGAGAATATGAACGATTCTTCAATTATAAAAGTCTACGACAAGAAAAGTTTAATAGTCACTTACTACCAGTTCATCGAGTTCATTAAACAGTTTTTGAAAACTACAATCAATAGTCTCCTGGTCCAGTCCTCGTCCTCATCCTCAGCCAGGTTGTCGAAGAAGTTCCTCCACTTCTTTAGGACACTTCATGTGGATGTCAACGTCTTCACTGATCTAGTAGGCATACGTGCAAGCTCCCATGTACATTAATATGAAGCGACTGTTTCATAATATTGATATCATACGTTGTAAACGGCTATGAACTTAAACCACTGATCTTGCTAAAAAAAACTTTCTCTGATTATGGATCTTGCTAGTATATGGATCACGGGTGTATATCATTGATTGCTCAGCTTCGATGCAAGATAAAAAGAACATCAGAGATAATACGTGTGTTTTCAAATAACGGAAATCATGATAAGAAACGGTATAGTGGAAATACCCCGTATCTTTACGGAAGTCTGCACTTTAACGTTCAGAGTGCAGAAACAGGAAATCTTTCTATGTTAAAAATGCATTTTTACTGCTGGGCAAAATTAGTGTTTTAGCATTAAAGAAGTCTAATGCAAAAGAACAAGTTACATACTATATCTAGCATATAAAGGGGAATCCATGGATAGTGTAAAAATAATCCAATTTAAAAGACTTGCTTATCACGTAATTATTGATTAAAATGCTAAATGCTAATTTTAACGTGAACATCCTGATATTTGTGGGCTTTATGTAATTTCAGCAATTAAGAAAGTATGTACAGTCATACTGTGAGTATATTCTTAAGTATGTATTATCAATCTACTACAGATAATGCAATTTCGTGGAAATACGTGACACGTTGCTGCAAGCAATATTAATCATTTTTACTTATAAATAAAAGAGGAAGTTTTAGCAGGTAAACGATACGTCAATAATAACAATAAATACTACAAATTACTTAAGTAAAAACTCGTTCATCTAATACTTCCGTAACTACGTATAAATCAGTATTATAGTATCAATATAAGTGGAGCGAGTCTAGGGTGCAGGAGAGAAAAAAAGATTCAAGGATAGTGATAAAAGAAAAATAATAATCTTCGATTACTTAATTATCATTATTCGATATACTTGTTTTACGCTGCGCCATGTTACTCATTTTTCTCAATAGATTCTATATCTATATTTATCGTCTTTCTCACTTTCTCTTTTGGATCACAAAACATGATCTCAAAAGTAACCAGTGTGGTTCTGACTTATTTGTACGCAATTGACTTAAGCTCATTCTTATGTGTGTTGCAGTGATATATTTACTGTAATTAATATTGAAATTTAATGCGCAAGTAGTCCATTCTTTTGTTGCTTTGAAGTATTCAATGTATTTGAATAAATTGGCCGATCGCTTCGAGGCGATCGCCGTGACCGTAGTTCCACTCCGTGGCTCGGCACGTATTTGCACATAAGGAGCGAGCGGTGTTTCCCCGAGTTTTGAGCATGCTCTGAATTCTGAGAAATGCAAATAAACAATATATTGTAAGCGATTATGGTATAGTATATAAAGGAGGACTAACAGGCAAAATGTTATCTGTTGCTGTGGGATCGTCCAGCGAAAAGCAACACTTGGTAAGCATTGCTCTGGAGTACACAGGGTTATTTATTTAATAAGAGACATTTTTGCATAATATTGTGAAATGGCGAGATGTTTGTAAGCAATTAAAAACAAAAAGTAGAAACAAAGCTGTGATTATATTATCATTCGTTGTGATTAATGCTAAAGAGATATTGACGTTCGAATAGCTTGTTGAGACTTCCGTTATGTTGTCAAGTGTAATTTAAACTTAGAGTTTATAATTGTTTGTGAACGTACCTTAAATGCTGCTTAAGTCGTGAATGAATTCGTGTATGTATTCAATTGTATTTATAATTTTGTGCAGATATAAAAGAAGAAAAGATGAAGAAATTTGTTGCATTGTTGGCCATTGTCGTGGTTTGTGCGACTGTTGCTTCAGCCGAGCCGGCTCGTCCAAGACCACAGCAAGTTCCACCTCGACCACCTCACCCTGTAAGAATAAAAAGAAAAATTAATTACTCTTTTTATTATAATTGCTTCATGTAGTATTTTTCTATTTAAGCGTCTACGTCGTGAAGCTGATCCTGGAAATGGCAATCCGGCACATACCTATCCTACGCCTAGACCACCGGTAAGCATACTTAAAAATGAATGAATCGTTATTGAACTCTGCTTTGCATTCAATCATTTTTATTTTAGCGTTTCGTTCGTGAAGCTGATCCTGGGGTAAATCCCATCTATAACAAGCCCACCCCTCACCCGGTAAGATTAAAATAAATATGTGGTATTACAGAAAAAAAAAAAGAAAAATGTATTTGACGTTTCAGTATTATCGATGAGGATCATTTAGACTAGATTCAAAGAATTTCGTAATTAATTTCAGCGTCGCGATGCCCGTTCAGCTGATCCTGGTGTAAATCCCAACTATAACAAGCCAACCCCTCACCCGGTAAGATTATAATAAATATGTAGTATAAAAGAAAAAGAAAAACGCATTTGACGTTTCAGTATTATCGACGAGGATCACGTATTTATCATTAAACTATCGCGTTCCAGCGTCTTCGTCGTGAAGTCATGATATCTGAAGATGGAGAAGGAGCTCTTCCTTACGTCTGGCACGAAGCATAAAGTCGCAGGTCCGTTTCATCGTCAACAGGAGGACCAAAGATTCAAATGTCTCGCAGATGAACATCGCAGATTGAATAGTTTGCTTGCAAAGTCGTATGAACATCATACTCAGCATTGAAGCTGGCGATTAAAAAAAAAGAACAACGAATTTAACGCTTTTGTATCTTTAATTACACTTGATAAATATATTATAAAAATCTTTATAATTCATCATTGGTACGTTTATTAATTCATAAAGGAATCTCGCAAATAAAGGCACGCGGATAACGACAGGTCACGTCATCCATTCCACCTTCTATGCGCAAAGCAGCACAATTTTGGTGACCACCCTTGTTATCTGGTTCACCAGGCCAGATAGTGGTCCACTTAGTATATCCTGCTGCTTCCAGTGACTCTCCAGTAACAGTGACCCAATCAGTTGCCTCGAACCAGTTGTGTACACCTATATAGGCATCTTCTATAGTTCCATTGTTTTTCATTAGCCGAAGTAATACTTCTTCTTCTCTTAATGAATTGATCACTGCTAGGTGAGCTGTACGAAAGGAAATTATTAATATGGCTTAAGTACAATAGATTATGTGTATAGACTTGTATAAGACTCTTGTAGAGCTTACCATGCTCATCGATGCAAGCTTTGCGAGCATTGTTCCAGCTGAGCTTCCTCTTGTGAAGTTTGTGATAACCGATACCCTCTGTAAGAGTGTAGTCATCCCTGACACTACCTAATGGTGCTTTGCTCTGGTTCCTTTTACTTATCATATCAGAATCATTAGGTATATAATTAACGTGCATGCTTCCTATGCTGATATTAAAAAATAAAGCACCCAATGATATCGCTTTGGTTTCATTGTTTGTATTCGAAATGATCTCAAGTTCATTGCTCGTATCAGTCTTTGGTAATATCAATGGTTCTACATTGGTATCACCGTTCCCATTTATTGGTACCACGCTACCCCAAAAAACAATTAAATTAGCAATTACTGTATACAATTTCCATGTATTAGGATACATCTTGACTTAGTATGTAACACACTGGAAGGCGAAGACTCAACTGATGCTCTTCCCAGGATTTACAATTTTATAAAGCATCTTATCTCGTTGAGGAGTCAAAGGTTCAAAAATCTTGTGAACCGAAGCACATCATCCTTGTTGAGATACACCGAGTGGTGTAAATTCCAGTATTTATTAG